>JASANB010005557.1:0-23613 GCA_030248155.1 Sabatieria punctata
GTACCAGTACCATACAAGGAAGTGTAGTACCATATATGATTTCGCAGAAGGTGTACCGGTACCACATATATGGTACCGTTTCCGCATATATGTGCTGATGCCATATATGTTGTTATTTTTCTGACTGTAATAGTGGTGTTAAAAATCGATTCATTCGGTTGAAGAAAGGACGGCCATTTGAAAGTATTCGTAAAAATGCAAAAACTGCTCTTTCTGTGGGTCAATACTGTACTAATACAGTCAGTCGGGCACTTAACGCCGTTTATGGTACCGACACCATACAAGGTGCCGGTACCATATATGGTACGAAATTTGAACTAAGTGGTACCATATTATGGCACCGGTACCGGTACCGGTAACAATGCGAAGGTAGGGGTACGATATGGTGTCGGCGTTAAGTGTCTTACCGAACTAAGGGAGAGAGCTGTTTGGAGTTATTACCGGAATGGCAAGTTCGTGTTCAGTTTCACGGTGGGAGCGAGTTACCCGCACAGGAAGCCTCCGAAGGTCAAGTGCACCACTCAAGTCTACCACCCTAACATCGATTTGGAAGGAAACGTCTGTCTCAACATACTCAGGTCTCTACCTTTACTATCTGTTGAACGCTATCACTGTACAGTCGTTCACTTAACGCCCTTTGAGGTACCATAACAGAGACCGGAAGAAGTACTAAGCTGCTTAGTACTAGTACCATAAATGCCACATCTTATGCGGTTGCGTTTATTTGTCATTGCCAACCGAGATCGGGCAGACATGTAAAGTGGGGGGGTCAGCGGAATCGGCCGGCATGGTGTGCGTTGGACATCCCTATGACCCCAAAGTAAAACCCTAAAACAGTTCCGCCCAACTCCCTCTGGGTAGCCAGCAATCGCCATCAGCGGTTCTCTCCGATCCCACTAATTTCCATAGTAAAACTCGAAAACACACCAAACAAAAAATAAAGTTTCTCTGGGGGGATACCTCGCTCAGGCACGTGCTATGCAGCATTCGAAAGTTCACATCATGAGCTTTCAGAATCTGTAATAAAATTTGTGGCGATTTTTGTTATTTCAAAAAATAATCCATCCCGAAATATATTGACTGATAACTAATTAGTCACTTTTTATGGAAATGATATATTCTCTGGGGTCCTACCTCGATAAGACATGTGCCATTCAGCGTTTGAAAGACATCATAATGAGCTTTCAGAATCTGTAATAAAATTTGTGGCGATTTTTGTTATTTCAAAAATAATCGATCCCGAAATATCGACTGATCACGATTTCGTCAGTTTTTATGGAAATGAGAGTTTCTCTGGGGGCCTACCTCGCTCAGACATGTGCCATGCAGCGTTTGAAAGCCAACATCATGAGCTTTCAGAATCTGTAATAAAATTTGTG
The DNA here is from genome assembly GCA_030248155.1 of Sabatieria punctata. NCBI lineage: Eukaryota > Metazoa > Nematoda > Chromadorea > Araeolaimida > Comesomatidae > Sabatieria > Sabatieria punctata. Next base: position 1,380 of record JASANB010005557.1, read on the forward strand.
GCGATTTTTGTTATTTCAAAAATAATCGATTCCGAAATATCGACTGATCACGATTTCGTCAGTTTTTACGGAAATGAATGTTTCTCTGGGGGGCTACCTCGCTCAGACATGTGCTATGCAGCGTTTGAAAGCCCACATCATGAGCTTTCAGAATCTGTAATAAAATTTGTGGCGATTTTTGTTATTTGAAAAATAATCGATGCCGAAATATCGACTGACCACGATTTCTTCAGTTTTTACGGAAATGAGAGTTTCTCTGGGGGGCTACCTGACTCAGACATGTGCTATGCAGCGTTTAAAAGCCCACATCATGAGCTTTCAGAATATGTAATAAAATTTGTGGCGAATTTTTGTTATTTCAAAAATAATCGATCCCGAAGTATCGATTGATCACGGTTTTATCAGTTTACAGCATATGACTAAAGTAGCTAAAAAGAAAATGGGATGACCAAATTGAGGTTTTCTGGTATGCCAAATTCATTGGCGACGCCCATTTACAGCTAGGATCACGATACTTGATCGGTTATCGATTTTTTGCTGTGCAGATGACCCAACTATGTACACTGATGTTAGCGGTTTTTGGGCATGCCGATTTCAACCACGATGTTGGTTTGGAGATGTTTATATGTTGTTTAGTTTAGTTATGTTGCTGTTTAGTTGCACAACAAAAATCGATAATCAATCGAAATCGATTTTGAATTAAAACTCGATGATAGCCTGTGTAGTTGAGTGATCTGCACAGCAAAAAATCGATAATCGAACAACTATCGTGATCCTAGCTATAAATGGGCGTCGCCAATGAATTTGGCTTACCAGAAAACCTCAATGTGGTCATCCCATTTTCTTTTTTAGCTACTTTAGTCAGATGCTGTGAACTGATAAAACCGTGATCAATCGATACTTTGGGATCGATTATTTTTGAAATAACAAAAATCGCCACAAATTTTATTACAGATTCTGAAAGCTCATGATGTGGGCTTTCAGACGCAGCATAGCACATGTTTGAGTGAGGTAGCCCCCAGAGAAACTCTCATTTCCGTAAAAACTGAAGAAATCGTGATCAGTCGATATTTCGGGATCGATTATTTTTGAAACAACAAAAATCGCCACAAATTTTATTACAGATTCTGAAAGCTCATGATGTAGGCTTTCAAACGCTGCATAGCACATGTCTGAGCGAAGTAGACCCCCAGAGAAACCCTCATTTCCGTAAAAACTGACGAAATCGTGATCAGTCGATATTTCGGGATCGATTATTTTTGAAATAACAAAAATCGCCACAAATTTTATTACAGATTCTGAAAGCTCATGACGTAGGCTTTCAAACGCTGCATAGCACATGTCTGAGCGAAGTAGACCCCCAGAGAAACCCTCATTTCCGTAAAAACTGACGAAATCGTGATCAGTCGATATTTCGGGATCGATTATTTTTGAAATAACAAAAATCGCCACAAATTTTATTACAGATTCTGAAAGCTCATGATGTGGGCTTTCAGACGCAGCATAGCACATGTCTGAGTGAGGTAGCCCCCCAGAGGAACTCTCATTTCCGTAAAAACTGAAGAAATCGTGATCAGTCGATATTTCGGGATCGATTATTTTTGAAACAACAAAAATCGCCACAAATTTTATTACAGATTCTGAAAGCTCATGACGTAGGCTTTCAAACGCTGCATAGCACATGTCTGAGCGAAGTAGACCCCCAGAGAAACCCTCATTTCCGTAAAAACTGACGAAATCGTGATCAGTCGATATTTCGGGATCGATTATTTTTGAAATAACAAAAATAGCCACAAATTTTATTACAGATTCTGAAAGCTCATGATGTGGGCTTTCAAACGCTGCATAGCACATGTCTGAGCGAGGTAGCCCGGGGTGTTCCCAAAAGCGCACAAATCAAAAGCGCACATCCCATAAGCGCACATCCCAGAAGCGCACTTCCCATAAGCGCACGCTCAGAAAGCGCACATATAGTAATGTGAAATAAAACGCCTGTTCTGGACATACAGAGTTTTACTGTATATACAGGGTGTGCCAAAAAAAAACAACCCAGCAGATTTTTTGCTATAGCAACCGCAAATCGCAACCGATTTGAATGAATCTTTTTTTAAATAAAAGATAAATAAATTCTTGAAAGACCGATGAATCGCTTATTAAAATAGCCTGCTTAGTTCCTGAGATATTTGCCCTCAAAGTCAAAACAGAGATTTTGGCAGTGAACAAGAGTGATAAACACAACCCAGCAGATTTTTTACTTTTGCAACCATGAATCTTAACCGATTTGAATGAATTCTTTTTTGAAGGAAAGACTGATAAATTCTTCAAAGATTGGTGCAATTTTTATTGAGATTCACTGCTTAGTTCTTGAGATATTTGCCCTCAAAGTCGAAACAGATTTTGGCAAAGAACAAGAGCGATTCCGTTGCACTTCATAATAAAGCAAATTCCTACTGCTGGGAGCTAATAACACTTTACTGTTGAAGTGAACCGAGTTTATGTGTCACCAGTAAAGCTTCCAATAGCCCTCAGCAGTAGCAGGAATCCGTTTTATTACGAAGTGCAGCGGAAAAAGAAAAATTCCCTCTTGTTCACTGCCAAAATCACAATTTTGATTTTGAGAGTGAATATCTCAGGAACTAAGCAGAGCACATTAATAAACGTTACATCAATCTTTCAAGAATTTATTTATCTTTCATTTAAAAAAGGATTCATTCAAATCGGTTGAGATTTGCGGTTGCTACAGCGAAAAATCTGCTGGGTTGTTTTTTTTGGCACACCCTGTATAAAGGCTTAAGATGCCCGTCTGAGTTCAACAGAGTCCACCACTGATGTTTACGCCAGATCCACACCAATCCAACTACCACCCTGTCCTCCTCAATGGGGTGCGGCTTCCTCTAAACAAGACCCCTAAGATCCTAGGAGTGGTTTTCGACACGCACTTTACTTTTGCCCACCACGTGGCAGCCACCAGCTCCAAGGTCTCTGCAAGAAATTCCATCCTGAAAGCTCTAGCGGGAACATATTGGGTCAGCAGAAAGAAACACTTCTAGTCACTTACAAGGCTATCTTTCAACTATGCAGCCCCAATCTGGACGTCCTATATTTCGAATTCGAACTTTGGCAAGCTGCAGATACTACAAAAACAAAATGCTGCCTTGCGCACTATCACTGGATGTCATTTGATGACCTCAATGGCTCATTTGCATCAGGAGACTGTGCTTCTCCCTGTTAAAGTGCATTCTGATTTACTATCAGCTCAATTTCTGGCAGCTGCTTCTTGCCCGGATAACCCTCTCTGCGAACTGGTCCACCACGCCCAACGCCCACGTCCTATGAAAGACACTCTTTGCACCAAGTACCACGATGTGGTTGAGTTGGGATCCGCAAATAACCAGGCAACAGGGCGGTGGTCAGGCCGTCAATCGATGATAACCTGTCATACTGCCAGCATAACTGCCGCCATACATTGCGTACCTGTGCTAGTGCTATATACAATCTGTAGTTGCTAACATTTACTTGTGCGCTTTTTTGTGCGCTTGTGCGCTTTCTGAGCGTGCGCTTATGGGAAGTGCGCTTCTGGGATGTGCGCTATTGGCATGTGCGCTTTTGATTTGTGCGCTTTTGGGATACACCCGGTAGCCCCCCAGAGAAACTCTCATTTCCGTAAAGACTGACGAAATCGTGATCAGTCCATATTTCAGGATGGACTATTTTTGAAATGACAAAAATCGCCACAAATTTTTTACAGATTCTGAAAGCTCATGATGTGAACTTTCGAATGTGGCATAGCACGTGCCTGAGCGAGGTAGCCCCCAGAGAAACATTCATTTCCGTAAAAACTGACAAAATCGTGATCAGCCGATATTTCGGGATCGATTATTTTTGAAATAACAAAAATCGCCACAAATATTATTACAGATTCTGAAAGCTCATGACGTGGGCTTTTAAACGCTGGATAGCACATGTCTGAGCGAGGTAGTCCCCCAGAGAAACTCTCATTTCCGTAAAAACTGACGAAATCGTGATCAGTCGATATTTCGGGATCGATTATTTTTGAAATAACAAAAAATCGCCACAAATTTTATTACTGATTCTGAAAGCTCATGATGTGAACTTTCGATCGCTGCATAGCACGTGCCTCAGCGAGGTAGCCCCCCGGAGAAACATGCATTTTTGTTTGGTGTGTTTTCGAGTTTTACTATGGAAAATGGCCAGATCAGAGAGAACCGCCGATGGCAATTGCTGGCTACCCAGAGTGAGTTGGGCAGAACTGTTTTAGTGTTTTACTCTGGGGTCATAGGGATGTCCAACGCACACCATGCCGGCCGATTCCGCCGACCCCCCACTTTACATGTCTGCCTGATGGCTGCCTGATTTCGGTTGGCAATGACAATTATACATGTAACAGGGGTTTTGGGGGTTAGCTCCTAGCTAGAAAGACCAAACCCTCTCACCTCCCCCACCCGAGTTTAGGGCACCCCGACCAGCCATGGGCAAATTGGGGGGGGCGGAGAGTGTTGGCCCCCTCAGCCGGCTGCTACCCCCTCAGGAATTTTTAGAAAGAATTTGGTATAGAAAATTGTGATAAAAATATGCCTGGATTAGATGTAAATGAGCTCAGAATAGCTTATTTTAGTTTATTGTAATGAAAGATTTTAGCCAAAAATCGGACTTTTTTGGCTTACCACCCCCTCAGCCCCCCCTCAGGCGCCCCTACTCCCCTAAGCCCCCTCAGGAATTGAAAATTCTACCCCCCGTCAGCCGAAATGCTAGCCCATGTCTGCCCCGACCCAAAAATACAAGTACTAGTAGTTGCTCCAGTGCTGCTAAGAAATTGACTCAGAAATCACTAATTTTAGCTTTAAATTAGCTTGAAAAGCTTTTGAAAACCGAATTTGGCGTTTCCAGTGCTGATATTTGAGAGAAATTGGGTGTTTTTGGAAGCCCTTTTTGTCTAGTAAAACTCTAAAGCGCCTTTTGGCAGCTTGAAATAGCGATTTTTTGGCCTCCTTACTGAGAACGATGTGGTAAAAACGCATTTCCAGGCGTTTTGGAGCTTTTGAAATTTTAGATCATCCCCTCTGGGCGACCACCCTCGATCCCCCACCTGACGGAAAACCCTCTACCCCTCTCCCCACGCCGGCCCGGTCTGTTACATGTATGGTTTGCGTTACCTTTTTGCCTAAGGCTTACACATGTTACAAGAGGTTCTTTCCGCTCCTCGTGGACTATGGTGGGACCGCCCTTGCCAGAGCTTCAGTTTCTCTAGTTCCACTCCTGTTTTGGGCTAATTACATACACGTATATACAGTGGGTCCAGCATCTGCCCCCATCCGACTTAGGCCAGACCCCTGAGCGGAACCCCCCGCAACGATTTTTTCGACCCCCTCCGATTTTTCTTGCAAGGAATTCTTTCAGAAAATTTTTGCCATTTTTTAGTATTTCAGACACTAAAGTTGGCAGAATGGCCTTCTCTTTTTAGCTGTACTTGAGTCCAAATCGACGATTTTTGACGATTTTTAGCCGAACGGTAGCTGCCCTCTGATATACAGGTTGATCTAAGTGAAACCGGGAAAATGTAAGCCAATGACTTCAATTGGAGGCTATTAAAATCATGGCCAGTTCAGTGATTTCTGTAGTTTAAAAAATTTGCCTATTAAGAGTCAGTCTCTGAACCGATCGAGTCTTGGCCCTTTGCCCTATTCAGACCCCAAAATTGAAACTTTGAGCTAGAGAGCTGTAGGTTGGTACACTAATACATACTATGAGTTGTCTTTTGGCCCCAAAGGATTAGTGGATTTGACGCTCCAATCCCGAGATACAGCCTTCTGAAAATCGGCCAGCTTAACTATGGGACCAAAATTTCAAACTCGAATTTCCTACCTACCAGCTGGAATTGGAAGATAAAAATTTGGGTTTCTGCGTAACTTTTGGAGTACTTTACGAATCTGCAGTCCAATTTTGTGTTAGAAGAAAAAAAATGTTTTTCGACGCCTACATGGGCCGGAAAAATGGGTTGGGGGTAGTCAAAATCCGAAAATTTGGGGGTGGGCCTGCCGGTTTGTTGGGGGTTGCGGCGATTTAGGTGGGTGGGGTCAGGAACAAAAGTCGGCTTCAGGTGGGTGGGTGGGGTCGTTTGGGGGGGGGGGTCAAGCCCAAGTTGGGGGGTGGGCAAACCCCCCCAGACGTCCCCCCGGCCCATGTATGTTTCGACGTCTTTGGCGGGCCCTAACTCGACTGGAACCCCCCCTAGAGGCGCTTTTTTATTTCACAATTTTGTAGCGCTTTTTATAAGCTTCATTTTGGTATAGAATATGGTACGATTGCTCGTGGCCAATCCAGCGAAAATTGGCCTCAAATGTTGAGAACTCATAAAAATCTGGCCTTCCAAATGCGGGAATTTTTCGCGTTTGTAACCTATGAGGCCAATTTTCGCTGGATTGGCCACGAGCAATCGTACCATATTCTATACCAAAATGAAGCTTATAAAAAGCGCTACAAAGTTTTTAAATAAAAAAGCCCGTCTAGGGGAGGTTCCAGCCGAGTTATAGCCCGCCAAAGAGATCGAAAAAAATTTTTTCCCTTGAAATTCTAAATCGACTGAATATTCCGAAATCACACTGAAAGTACTCTGGAAACCCAAATTTTCAACGCTTAACTCCGTTTATTAAGTCAGAAATTCGATTTGGAAAATTATGTCTGTAGTGAAACATGCGAATTTTTCGAGTTCGTGACATTTGAGGCCAATTTTCACTGGATTGGCCACCAGCAATCGTACCATATTCTATGCCAAAATGAAGCTTATAAAAAGCGCTACAAAATTGTGAAATAAAAAAAGCGCCTCAAGGGGGGATTCCAGCCGAGTTATGGCCCGCCAGAGGTCGAAAAAAAATTTTTTTCTTCCAAAACAAAATTGGACTGCAGATTCTTAAAGTATTCCAAAAGTTACGCAAAAACCCAATTTTTTATCTTCCAACTCCAGCTGGTAGGTTAGAAATTCGAGTTTGAAATTTCGGTCCCATAGTTAAGCGGGCCGATTTTCAGAAGGCTGTACCTCGAGATTGGAGCGTCAAATCCACTAATCCTTTGGGACGAAAAGACAACTCATAAGTATGTATTAGTGTACCAACTTATAGCTCTCTGGGCCAAAGTTTCAATTTTGGGGTCTGAATACTGAGACTCGATCGGTTCAGAGACCGACTCTTAAAATCGCCAATCCTCTCCCTCCTCACGAGATTGCATACGTTTTGAATGCTCCCCGATCACTTGCTGATAGCCTTTTTTGGTTGGCTAAAGCGGTCGACTTACTAAATGCGGTGGTTTCAGAGAAGACTGGAAACCGGTGTTAACAATTAACTCGATTGTTTACGGACTGCAGTACTTGTTTCTGGTACGTTCTCTTCTTATACAGTCACGCACTTAACGCCGTTTATGGTACCGTCACCATATACGTACGGTGGCGGTACCATATGCTACCCTACGTTTGGGGCCTGTGGTGGTACCATGGTACCCCTAGCTTCGCATTGGTACCGGGATTGGTTCTGGCGCCGGCCGGGGGTTGAGTCCAAATTTTGGGAGGTGGTTGGGCACTAAAAACGCTAAAAAATTTGGGATGAAATGCAGCTAAGAAAGTGCTATTTTACAGGCGATTTTGGCAATAATTTTTGTGTCTGAAATTGTAAAAAATCGCAAATACGTATTTGCACAAAAATTACTGGCCAGAAAAATCGGAGGAGGGGCTTGGAAAAACCGTGTCGGGGAGGGGACAGACCCCTGTTGCATGTATGATGAGTTTAGTTTGCTGCGGGGCAGGGTGCTGTGGTGGTTTTGGCAGGCTTAAGTCGCGTCTTGGCCACGGGTAGTTTGCGCTATCCCGTGTGTCACGGCGGCCCTGGCATCCGTGAGAGCGGTTGTTTGTGGGTTCGAAACCGGTCGAAGCGACTGGAAGTAGTGGACGTAAAGCCCAACCCAGACCGCCGAAAGCCGGTGATGGCCAGTAGGTAAATGGGAACCGAAACGGCGCTGCCTAAGCACCTAATGGCAGCAAAGGGAGGGTTGTTTGTAGACAGGGCTACCCCATTGAAGGGCTCTGAAAAGAGCCAGGGGTGTCCTGAGCTGTCCGAAAGGACAGTGGAACTCATAAACAAACAAACAAACAAGTGGTTGACCGATGGTGTTTAGGAGCCGAACCCCGAAGACCCACTAAATAAGGACGCGGCGGAAGTGTTGCAGCAGAACAAACGTCTCTTCGAACAGAACGTTCAGAAGGCGATGCGCGGCGGTTATGTGGGAAACGTTTACTTCGAGAGGTGTCTGAGAACATGACACTGACTTACATATTGCCATATTATCTCTTTCTCTATGGCACACCCACCACTTTCTATCCTTGCTATCCCTCCGCAACAACAACAAACAAAGCAGAACAGCGAAAGGCAGTGTATACGGGTGTACTGTATAAGCGGAGGAGATTGATTGATTGGTGTGAAGACTGTATAGGTTTGCTGTGCGATGTGAACTGACCGTAATTTCTAGTGGTCCGCCTGGCGCTGTACTTCTCGGTTGTCTGTAAACTGTAAATCGATCCAGTCCGGTTAGTCTTGTCTAAATGCACTGTTAATAAACTAAGTTAGAATCCGTCGTACAGTTCCAGCGATGGAAAGTTAGTCCACTAATCCAAGAATGCATAAAAAGTAGCAAGAATGTGCGCTACACCGTAATGCCGGACCGGAGGGGTCCGCAATTTCGCGACCCCTCCGGTAATTGCGCAGGCGCTTTATTGCAGCGCAACCTGATTTCTGAGCGCCCTGTTCAATCTGCTTTTGGTAATTTAGATTGGTCGGATTTAGGATTTAGGATCGGTTGATTCCTAAAGTCGAAAAATCGAAAGATTGACCGATGAACCGGTATAGAAAGCCGTTTTTGCGTAATAAACTAACGGAAAGGTGTTAAGAATGTCTTATACGTTCAGCTGTTCTAAGTAGAACACTAGTAATTACCGGAATTTTCCACTTACAAAGACCTGGTCTTATAACTGAAAAATGCCCAAATTTAGGGTCACTTTTCGGCGCCCTTTTGAAGACCATGGTCTTATAACTGGAAAATGTTATTTCGATTCAAAAACGGTTTTTTTGCCAAACATTAAATTGATCTTGACGTAGATGGTTGTTTCTGGAATTACTGACCATTTTAAGGTTAATTTGTAAAACTTTCTTTGATATTTTTCAAGAAAGTAGTGTTGAAGCATAGCAGAGTACTGTATTGTGTCGAAAAGAAAAACCACTATATCATGTTTTACATTCGAATGTACTTCTGCCCTTGTTTTCTAACGATAGACAGGTTTTGTTCACTTAAAAACGTTTACTTGCGTGTTAAAATTGGCCAATTTAACTAAGACCATGGTCTTTTAACTGGAAAATGGATGTCAATGAACTCAGTTTTCTGACCACCTATTAGAAGACCATGGTCTTATAACTGGAAACAAAACCTATTAGAAGTCCATGGTCTTTTAACTATGGTGGTCTTATAAGCGGAAATCTCCGGTAGTGCAATTTCTCTGGGCGTACCCCTTTCCGGTGGAGTACGAAGAGAAAATCCGCCGAAAATAAGAAACATAGATGTATGGACTAAAACTGTTAATTTCTGCTTATTTTACCCTCCAGAACGGCTTCTAAATGCTTGCTTAAAGGCTAATTTTCCAAATTTCTCAAGAAACTTGCACGCGCACAATGCCTAAACCACCACACCAACCAAGCCGGCTGCCTGGTGCATTTCTCAGATATCTTCACTCGCCGTGTACCCGGTATGCGGGATCTCTCGTATGATGACCGATTATCTGCTTTAAATTTGAAGTCCCTTGAAGAGCGAAGGATTGAAAGGGACTTGGTTATGGTGTATAAAATTCTTCATGGATTGGTGGATGTTCCGGTCGGGGAATTATTTGAATTCGCGCGCGTGTCTGTCACGCGTGGCCACAGATTGAAATTATTTACACAGTATACTCGTCTCGACACAACCAAAAATTTCTTTGCCAACAGGGTAACAGGTATTTGGAACGCATTGCCTTCTTCAGTGGTAAATTCCTCTTCTGCAAATGCTTTTAAAAGTGAACTATCAGGTCTGAATCTACTTGCATATACTAAGGGTCGGGCATTAGAAGCCGGTCGATCGGCCCAGCCCGTCCTTTGAATCTGATCGGTATCTACTTGACTTTTGTACTAGACGATGTTCATAAATTTTCTTTTTTTCTTTCATCTTGCCTTGAAATTTTTTGCTGCCGTTTGGGCAAATTTGCATAAAATCCGCTGAAATTTAAAACATACAGTAGGCGCCAAAATAAGGGAGATTTTGTGTGTTAAAATTTGCTGCACTAGGATTGACCCAATCTTGAGAAATTAAGGGATATATATATGAAATCATGGAAACTTTTCTTGTTGCTGTCATCTTCGCAAATCTTCCTGAAACGACGTGAAATTTGCAGAACTGTGGGTTATTTTAGGTGTTAAAATGCCGTATTATTGAGACTGAGACAGTGTTGAGTTGAGAAAATGAGGAATTCCTGAACGTCTGCTTCTTTATATGGGCAGAACAGAAAAACAGCTCATTAGCATAATCCTTATTATCTCAAGACCATGTCATTCTAAATGCATGAAACATTGATAGCTAAAATATGCCTAGCTTTTGAACAGTTACTTACTGCAACTCATTTGGCGAACATTTGCAGAAATAACAGCAAAAAGAAAAGTTTCTATTTTAGCCCTATTATAGGTCGTATAGGCTCTGAAATTAACAAATTTCACATATTCATTCGTGAATTTCTCGGGAATGGATAAGCCTGGTCAATAAAATTTTGGCACACAAAATCTCCCCTACCTTGGCACGTTTGTTTCAAATTTTAGCCAATTGGTCAAAATTTGCGGAAATGGCAGGCAGGGTCAAGGGTTGGAGGTTTGACAGAAAATCGTCTCAAGTGGGGTTCTCAGGCTGAGACGTCTGTCGAGTGGATGGGTGGGCAGATTTTCTCGTTGCTATGCCGCTGCTAAGTACTTGGAGACTGTTAACTCGTACCTACAGATGACTAAAATGCGAGCCTCCGGTCATTGAGCAGGCGTTAATGAAATCTTTATTAATACCTGTCTTTTCAGTGCTAGCGCTTCGACCATTCATAATCAGCACATAGAGTATAGGCTTTTGCCTTCACTCACACTACTCGTTAGCAGTCAGTGCTGTGTCGATTTGGCTGTTTGTCTGTTTTGGTCACAGTTTCAATTCAAATTCTGCTACCACTGTTTGGACTTGAAATCAAAATTTTAACCGATCATCGATGAGTGATTAGTGGTATACAGACGAGGCTGTACTTGATGTCTCTACTGTTAGACAACGACCGGAGACTGTATGTATTGGTGGTGAGTGTTCTACTCATCCTCTCCAGTCCCTTTCATCTGCTCATGTGCGTTGTATTAATTCGGTTTCGCAAATCGGAAGATCTCAGATGCAGTTATTACCGGTTGTTGCTGTCACTCAGTTTTAACGACTTCATTACCACTTCTGTGGTTGGCTTCGGACTCTTCTTGGTGCTTCTGAAACCAGAAATTCTAGCCAGTCAGTTCCATGCCGTCCTTGTGGTGTCTGTTTACTGTGCTGGCAATGGTCAGTTTTTGATATGGTCCCATATTGTTCATGATGACCAGACATGGGCAAAGGGGGGGAGGGGCTGAAGGGGGGTTGGCCCCCCATCAGGCTCTGATCTACCCTCCATCAGCCGGCCGCTACCCCCATCAGGAATTGTTGGGAAGAATTTTGTATAGAGAATTATGATAAAAATATGCCTGGAATAGGCGTAAATGAGCTCAGAATAGCTAATTTTAACTTATTTTAATGAAAAATAAGCCAAAAACCCTGATTTTCGCCAAAAATCGGACTTTTTGGCTTACCACCCCCTCAGCCCCCCATCAGGCGCTCCTACCCCCCCTCAGCCCCCCTCAGGAATTGAAAATTCTACCACCCATCAGCCGAAATGCTAGCCCATGTCTGATGATGACCCATATCTGTCCAGTTGCAAAACTGTTGTTATTTGATTATGATGATGATGTGATGATGATGATGATGATGACAATGACAATGACAATGAAAATGACGATGACAATGACAATGACAATGACAGCGACAACGATGATGATGATCACAATGACGATGATGACAATGATGATGATGACAACGATGATGATGACAACGATGACGATGACGATGATGATGACAATGATGACAATGACAACGATGATGACAATGACGATGATGACGATGATGATGACAACGATGATGACAATGATGATGACGATGACGATGACAACGATGACAATGACGACGATGATGACAACGATGGCGATGACAACGATGATGACAATGACGATGATGACGATGATGATGATGACAACAATGATGATTATGATGATGACAACGATGACGATGATGACAACGATGACGACGATGACAACGATGACGATGATGACAATAATGCTGATGATAATGACAATGATGATGATGATGATGATGATGATGATGATGATGATGATGATGATGATGATGATGATGATGATGATGATGATGATGATGATGATGATGATGATGATGATGACAATGATGATGATGATGATGATGATGATGATGATGATGACCACAATGATGACAACAACGCTGCTGAGTCCCTGTGTGGCTCGGTCTCATGGAGGTCCTAAAGTTGCTGCGCTGCTGGCAGTAGATACAACTATACAACTACAACAACATGACAACATGATGGCAATGATGACAATGACAACAATGGCAACAATGACAATGACGATAAAGGCAACGATGACAATGACAACGATGATGATGATACAATGATGACAGTGATGACGATGATGATGGTGACGATGATGATTATGATAATTGTCGAATCTTGACACTCAGCCCAACTTTCCTCCTTTCCCAGCTACGCTTGAACACCGCCGTTCCTCAGTTTTCTTTTTATCTGACAATAATTAACAACAACCTCCTCCGTTAGCCATGCAAATTCAAAAAACTGAACCCTGCAGTTGGTATGAACAGAATAGCGCAAAGACAAAGGCGGGAAAACCAAAAACAACAAAAATGTCAGTGAAATCAAATCATGCTACATACTGTAGATTTGGCAATAATGACAGTGATGATGATGATGATGATGATGATGACGATCACACCGATGACAACAACGATGATGGCAATGATGACAATGACGACGATGTCAACGACAGTGATGACAATGACCATGATGATGACAATGACGGTGACGATGACAATGATGATGACGATGACAATGATGACAACAAGAACAATGACAAGGATGACAACAACAACAACAATGATGGCAACAATGACAATGATTATGAGACTGATGACAACAAAAAACAACGCTCAGAATGACAACAATGATTATATTTTAGCAGGTGCAACTGTTGGACTACTGAACATTGCAATGAATCGGCTAACTGGAGTTTTGTTCACCTTCAACAGAAGCAACATGGTTGGTTGAATTTGTGAATGGATATACTTCTAAAAGCCATGAATGATTGGTTATAGATCTGGGATAACAAACACACAGTCTTGGCAGTAGCTTTGCACTGGGTCTATGCTGTGCTGCACGGCATGTCTTTACTGCAACCCAGCACCATGGTAAACCTGTTTTGATAAAATTCTCAGCCGACCTCTGTGTTTTCCTAAGGGGCCAACTATGTAGAGTGCGAACTGGTATTGGGTATTGGTGGGGCTTTTGTCTCCCAATATACCCAATACTGTTAAAATCGAAAAAATCGATGGTGACCTGAAAAATTAATCTAGAAAATCGAAAAGGTTGATCGATTATTAAGTTTAGGAAGCTGTTTTTTGCGTTAATCAACTAAAAGTTAGTAGAATTTCTTATAGTGTCCCGGTTTTCTAAGTAATACAGCAGCAGTATTTAATTCCCTGTTCTTATCTAAAATAGAAATTGTGTCATTTCTAACGATACAGAATGTACTAAACCAGTACCGTACATGTACATTCGTACCCAGGGCTGAGGGGGTGCTACAGCCTTTCCCCGGCCAAGTTAAGAAAAACAATTGATGGAAAATAACAAACGCGATTGAACTATGCATTGTTGAGTACTAAAACTATTAATTTCTGCTAATTTTACACACATGATTTTAAACGCTTTCTCAAAGGATATTTTTTCAAAATTTTATCGCTCTGGTTGGGCGGTGGCCAAACCAAGCCTTTTCCAAATTTTAATCACAGTGCACGAGATCCTGCCTACATCACAGAAATGTACCTGTTCACGGAAATGCTATTTTTTCCTCAGCTATGCAAGTAATGGGTATTGGGGTATTGGGTTTTTCAGATATTGTTTGCACGCTAGGACCAACCAATCGCACATATTCAAGAACACATTATTGAACACAATTTTTTGCACCCAGACCTAACTCAGACAGTGGGGTATCTGGGTTTGGAAAGGGTGTAGAAGTTTCATGCGAGTTCTTCAAAAATTGACACTGGTTCAGGGGCATTGGTCAGTGAACGGAAGCAGTGGTACACTGATCCTGCACCAGCCTCACTCCATGCTGTATCAGCTGAGGGCGCTAGTGGACATTGCAGCCAAAATCGTTGCAGGCCTTCTCTTGGCTGTCATCTACTCATTTTGCGCCATGCTCTTTTGGCAACATCGCAGAAACACCCAAACTGGTAGTGTGACTGAGGCGGCCATTCAAATTATCATTATTTTACTTAGTACAGTTGCTACTCAATGTACTCCATGTATTCTGCATGAATCATACTGTGTACTCTTGATTTGGTGCAGAGACTCCTTTCGTTTGTTGATTCCAAACCCCACCCCGTTCTGCTCTCACCTCTTTCTACCAAGTAGGGCCCGACCGGATACAAATTTCTACCGGATCCGGATCCGGATCCGGATATGCCCATATCCGGCCGGATCCGGATCCGGATGTGCCGGATATCATTGATCAACTTAAAAATTTTTACAATGCAATAAACCACATACAGGGTGTCTCAAAAAATGATCACATTTCTTTTTAGTGCCATTTCCGCAAATTTTGACCAAATAGGCCGAAATTTGGACAATAGGTGCCAAAATTCGGGGAATTTTGTGTTAAAGTTTGGTGCACTAGGCTTGACTAATTCTCGAGAAATTTCAAAAAAAGTGAAAGTTGGTAATTTCAATAGCGAAAGCCGGTCACCGAAAAAAAAGTTATATTACATTATCGCCTAAACTCTAACGATAGCGTTGGAGTTCATGGGTCAATTTTTTACACACGAATTACCCTGAATTTCTGCGTTTACACTCCAAATTTTATCCAATTCCGACAAAAACTAGGGAAGATACAGGAAAAGGAAATGTTTCCATTTTTCGCTGACCGGCTTTCACTATTGCAATTACAAAATTTCACTTTTTTGAAATTTCAAAATTTTCTCGCCCTGCTTGGGCCATTGCCCAACCAGACCTCTTCAGACTACAATACCTCCTAATTTCTGTTAATACTATACTGAGAATGCTTTCAAAAGCGTTTTTCAAGCTAATTTTGTTCAAATTTTCTCGCCCTGATTGGGCCGTGATTGACCAGAGATCTAAGAATTTAATACTTCCTTTTGCAAAATCCTGAGCAAGCCTAAAAGTAAGGGGAAGACAAATAGGGACATATTTATTGTACAGGTAAAAAGGGTTTACGAGAAGCCTTACTCTAAGTGGCAAAGATAAACCACCTGTGATGTACAATGTATGTGCAAAGCGATTCGGCACTCTGGTGATATTTTGAGAGTGGGTTTTTAGCATTTTGTGCAGTTAAATAGCGAAAAATATCCTAAAATGACTGGAACTAATCTAATTTTATGTTCAAATACGTAAAAAATCACGTTTTCTCATCTGTGACTGATATCCGGCATATCCGGCAGGTAATATCCGGATCCGGTACCGGATCCGGATATGGCCATATCCGGCCGGATCCGGATCCGGATCCGGATATCCGGTCGGGCCCTACTACCAAGTCGCCTCATCGCAAACCCAAGCCCACTGAGGTTACTCGTCCTCTACCTCCTCTGTTCCTGATGATGAACTCGCCCAGTCTGAGCCATGCACATCCGCGCCCTCATGTCAACCAACCACACCACCCTTCCTCCTCCATCTCTTCCCACCTTCTCAGAGCTCAGCAGACCAACAACAACCCCAGGAAGAACAGCTACAACACCAAGACATCATCCTTCAACTTCTACAGGGTGTGCCAAAAAACAACCCAGCAGATTTTTTGCTGTAGCAACCGCAAATCTCAACCGATTTGAATGAATCCTTTTTTAAATGAAAGATAAATACATTCTTCAAAAATTGAGGCAGCGTTTATTAAGAAGGGCTGTTTTGTTCCTGAGATATTTGTCCTCAAAGACAAAACAGAGATTTTGGCAATGAACAAGAGTGATAAACAACCCAGCAGATTTTTTACTTTGCAACCATGAATCTCAACCGATTTGAATGGATCCTTTTTGAATGAAAGATTGATAAATTCTTCAACGATTGGTGCAATTTTTATCGAGATTCACAGTTTAGTTCTTGAGATATTTGCCTTCAAAATCGAAACAGATTTTGGCAAAGAACAAGAGCGATTCCATAATAAATTTCATAATTGTATTTCATAATAAAGCAGATTCCTACTGCTGGGGCTAATGATACTTTAGTGTTGAAGTAAACCGAGTTTCCTTGTCACCAATAAAGCCTCCAATAGCCCTTAGCAGTAGTACTGTTGTTTGGTATTGGGTTTTCCGTTTGTGTATGTGTATGTGTATGTGTATACACATTTACCTTCAAATGTGTATGGTAATTTGTGTATACACATTCAACAAAACAATGTGTATTTTTGTGTATATTTGTGTATGTGTATTGTACTGAAAATGCAAATTTTTTGGTAGATTTTCAGCCAGAAATGCCAAGAAAATCAAGTCTCTCAATGTCTGTTGCTTTAAACTTTGGATAGCTTTGAAATCGAGTTACTTAGGCCATTTAAAGGCTTTATCAGGATATCTGCCGTTTATTACTGCTGCAAAAACATCGAAATTTTACGTGTATATTCGAAATTTTATCGACTTTTGCTGATCAAATACACATACACAAAAATACACATTTCGAGTAGTGTTTGTGTATGGTAATGTGTATCAGAATTTTCAATGTGTATGTGTATGTGTATACACATTGAAGAAACAATGTGTATTTTTGTGTATGGTAAATGTGTATGTGTATACACAAACAACAGTAAGCAGTAGCAGGAATCCGTTTTATTAGGAAGTGCAGAATAATAAAAAAATCCCTCTTTGTTCACTGCCAAAATCATTGTTTTGATTTTGAGAGCCAATATTTCAGGAACTAAGCAGAGTACATTAATGAAAATTTCAGCAGTCTTTTAAGAGTGCTTGCCAAAAAAAGTCAGGCAAGCTCCCTTATGGGGGCGGCCGATGGAATTTTTTGACCCCCCATTTTTATTGGCTCATTTGAATTGCCCTATTATGAAACCCCCACAGCCGCGTCGGTTTCGCTCTGGCCGCACTCAAACCGGAGTAAAGGCTTGAAGAAGGGTGCTACGCCGGCTCTCGCAGATTTGGCGCCTCCATGCTCTTTCAACTGCTGTCAAATTATCAGCTTTCGATGTAGTACCTTCAAATTGGAGACACTTATACAGATTTTCCCGCTCTTTCCAATGCAATAGAGCACAACTGAATACGATGAAAACTGCCAGATTCAGACGCGATTTATTAAAGTTGGAGGGACGAGAAATAGACGTGTCTTTGAATTGAAAGAAGTGCCTATGTGGCAACGAGCTCCAGAGCTGATATTTTCAACATAAGTTGACCATGTAAGGATGTATCAAAACCTACAGGCAAACCCACCGATTCGGCTTTGTTTGGGAGCTGTGCAGCTTTGAAGATGACCCTTTTGATCACGATTTTTAGGCATGACAAGCAAATGTAGATCAATTACTCTTTGTCGAAGGCACCTAGAGAGCTGTCACTTGCAACCCATACTAAAACGGACATGCTCTTTCAGAATATCAGCTTCATTTGCCTGTCCAGTTCTTCAGTCCCAAGTAATTTTCACATTTTCATGTGTATGCTGAATCTGACCGAATTTCCGGTACCATCTAACTAGGCTGGTCACTACTCCTGTAGTTTCTGGTTAATCAACCTGAAATTTATCCCGATTGTGCAGAAATTCCGGCTCTTTCAATTGATTCACTCGCCGCATCAATCGGATGCTCAGTTCAAATGTTATAACTGATTGTTTACAAATACGTTTTCTGCAGTGCAACCCTGGGACACATCATCGATTAACTTTGCTCAAAAGTGCAAGGCTTTGTCTACACTTATAGAAAACGCCAATAGGACACCAGCTTATATAGCACGACCACAACCGCTTTACCTTTAAGTAAAATTTGTTGAATAAAATTTACATGCTGTAGTACATTTAGCGGCTCCATAATAGCAAGAATTTATTGATAATAGTAAGTGCACTGAGTAGTACCTCCCGTGAGACTGGGGTGCAAAAATCTGATTGGTCGAAGTAATTAGGCTCCGCCCACCGCCCACTTTAGAAATAAAGATTTTTCCATTTTTACTTTTGTTTTCATTTTCTACTTTTCAGTTGTACTTTTAGCTCTCTTTTCTGTTTTTCTTTTCTACTTATCATTTTTACTTTTCTGTTGATTTTATTTTAAATTTATTTTCTGTTTATTTTATTTTTATCTTTATTTTCTACTTTTAGTATCTATTTTTATTTTAGTATGGGGCCCAGTGTTTCCGATCAATTTGCAACTGTTCTTGAGCGTGCACCTAATCCAGCAGTCAAAACGTTCTGCCTTGGGTGGGAATTGAACCTGGTATTGGAAATGCTAAGGCAAGAAGCTAACCACTCTACCACCTAGTCAATTTGCTTAAAATTCTTAAAGGCCGGCTATATGCAGCACAAATAAACAGTAAGTTTCAAACCAAGCTTTGTCCAACTAGATAGCCTCTTTACACGGTTAGCTGAAACACAAGCAGGACGGGTTTACGTCTTTATAGGTGAAATCGTTAAAACTATGCAAAAAGTATAAACTGATCAAAGGCCTCTTACGTAATTGTGGTGAAACACGAGCAGGACGGGTTATTGGCAGAGGGGCATATTTATTGCCTGCTTCCAATCTTTTGAAAGTGAGGTTAGAAAATGGCTTTAGTCACTAATAGCAGTTGCATTTCCCGTCCTACAAAGTACATGTACAAATTGCAAACAGGATAGCATAGCAAATGCCCCACTGATTTTTGGCCTTCACTCAAATATTTCGTTCTGATTAAATTTTTTAAGATTTATCAATCGAACTTATATTAGGTTATTAGGAATTAGGTTTGGCCCCAAAATTTCCAACTCCGATTTTATAAGTTGCAAACTAACTACCATGGCAATCTCTAGGCGATCCATTTTTGGGTGCTTAGCAAACATAAGTCCAAATGCAAACCCCCAAACTATAAGTGAAAGCAAAAGTGATAGTGCAAGTGAAAGCGAAAGTGCAAGTGTAAATGCAAGTGTACATGTTGTGTGTGCGTGCAAACGAATGAACAAACGAACAAACGCACTATTGATTGACTCATTTTGACTCATGATTGGCTCCTTTTGGCTCATTTTGACTCATGATTGACTCATTTTGACTCATGATTGGCTCCTTTTGGCTCATTTTGACTCATGATTGACTCATTTTGACTCATGATTGGCTCATTTTGACTCATGATTGGCTCATTTTGACTCTTTTTGGCTCCTTTTGACTTATAATTGACTCATTTTATGACTACTTTTGGCTCATTTTTACTCATGATTGACTCATTTTGGCTCAGGATTGGCTCCTTTTGGCTCATGATTGGCTCATTTTGACTCATGATTGACTCATTTTGACTCATGATTGGCTCATTTTGACTCATGATTTGCTCCTTTTCGCTCATTTTTATTAAATCTTGCAACTGAGTCGGTATGGTTATTCATATGTGTGTGTATACATAAATATAAGTTTAAATTCGAAAACCCGTCGCACTTATGTTTCAGTAAAATGATGTAAGGCCTTCCATAAATAGCTAACTTTTGTGAAACAAAAAGGGTTGAAAATGTATGATTGCAAAATGTGTCTGAAGTCATTTTCATCGAGTTCAAATAGAGCGAGACATGAAAGAAGATTTCATAACATTCCATCCATGATGGATGAAGGTGACAGTGAGAATGCGGCATCTGATGTCAGTAGTGTTGATGAAAGTGAGAAACCAAATGAAGAGCCTGTTGACACATCAGAAGATGAGACAGATGATGACAGTACACTAGATCTATGGCGAATCGTCATTGCAGAAAGCTGTACTCAGTTCAAAAAAGAGCTTGAAGCTCCACAACAGCTGCTGAAAGAACCATATCTGACGGAATTTTTGGAATTAGTTCGCTTGAACATAGAAAAACGTGTTAAATTTGTGAAACTCCTACAAAATGAAGACAAGACTTATGGACAAATATGCGATACAGCAGACAAGTATGAAAGAGAACACGATTTTGAGGAAGAAGAAGCGATGGATAAAGCATGGCACAAACGGAAATTTCTGTTGCGCAATGTCATCAAGAAA
The DNA here is from genome assembly GCA_030248155.1 of Sabatieria punctata. Classification (NCBI taxonomy): domain Eukaryota; kingdom Metazoa; phylum Nematoda; class Chromadorea; order Araeolaimida; family Comesomatidae; genus Sabatieria; species Sabatieria punctata. The sequence continues at coordinate 22,050 of JASANB010005557.1, forward strand.
AATATTGATGTAATTGAAACATGCCTGTACCCAAATGAAGACAGTGAAGAAGACAGTGATGAAGATATTGCTGATGTATATGGCGATAACGCTATAGAAAATTAGAATAGGCTCAAAAAACATAAAATAAAATGCTATGCAGTCCTTTCATTACTGAGTTAACAGGTTTTCGAAATATGATATTAAGAAATCCATTCATGTGTACAAGTTGAACACCTCACGCAGTTGATTCGCTTAGTAAAGAATATATACAGTAATTTGCACAAGAACTGTGTGGCAACCAATTGAGTCAAAAGGAGCCAAAATGAGCCAATCATGAGCCAAAATGAGCCATAAAATGAGTCAAAATGAGCCAAAATGAGTCAAAATGAGCCAATCATGAGTCAAAATGAGTCAAAAGGAGTCAAAAGGAGCCAATCATGAGCCAAAATGAGCCATAAAATGAGTCAGTTATGAGTCAAAATGAGTCAATCATTAGTGCGTTTGTTCGTTTGTTCATTCGTTTGCACACACACACACAACATGTACACTTGCATTTACACTTGCACTTTCGCTTTCACTTGCGCTTTTGCTTTCACTTGCGCTATCACTTTTGCTTTCACTTATAGTTTGGGGGTTTGCATTTGGACTTATGTTTGCTAACCACCCAAAAAAAATGGATTGCCTGGAGATGGCCATGGTAGTTAGTTTGCAACTTATAAAATCGGAGTAGGAAAATAGTTAATAGGCAAAAGTTCGGTTGATAAATCTTAAAAATCGATTTAGAACCCACCAAGAACGAAATATTTGAGTGAAGGCCAAAAATCAGTGGGGCATTTGCTATGCTATCCTGTTTGCAATTTGTACTTGCACATGTACTTTCGGAAATGCAACTGCTATTAGTGACTAAAGTCATTTTCTAACTACACTTTCAAAAGATTGGAAGCAAGCAATATGCCCCTCTACCGATAACCCGTCCTGCTCGTGTTTCACCAAGATTACATAAGAGCCCTTTGATCAGTTTATAGTTTTTTGCAAAGGTTTTAACGATTTCACTTGAAAAGACGTAAACCCGCCCTGCTTGTGTTTCAGCTAACCGTGTAAAGAGGCTATCTATTTAGACAAAGCTTGGTTTGAAAGTTACTGTTTATTCGTGTACTTAGCTGCATATAGCCGGCCTTTAAGAATTTTAAGCAAATTGACTAGGTGTAGAGTGGTTAGGTTCTTGCCTTTGCATTTCCAATACCAGGTTCAATTCCCACCCAAGGCAGAACGTTTTGACTGCTGGATAGTTGTCTAATTAGGTGCACGCTCAAGAACAGTTGCAAATTGATCGGAAACACTGGGCCCCATACTAAAATAAAAATAGATACTAAAAGTAGAAAATAAAGATAAAAATAAAATAAACAGAAAAGTAGAAAATAAATTTAAAATAAAATCAACAGAAAAGTAAAAATGATAAGTAGAAAAGAAAAACAGAAAAGAGAGCTAAAAGTACAACTGAAAAGTAGAAAATGAAAACAAAAGTAAAAATGGAAAAATCTTTATTTCTAAAGTGGGCGGTGGGCGGAGCCTAATTACTTCG
>JASANB010005558.1:0-16132 GCA_030248155.1 Sabatieria punctata
GTTTTTCAGTTTTTGTTTAAGTTTTATTCTTATTATTATTGAGCATAACAGACATGCACACTGCAATAAATTCCTCAAGGGAGAGGGATCCGAATTTAAGAAAGTTCTAAAACGTCTGGAAATGTGTTTTAGCACACAAACTTCTTGCCTTAATTATAAGTAGAGGGTGTGCCAAATTCGGTTACCAAAACGGTCTTTTAACGGATTTTTAGCCAAAAAATTGGTGATTTCTGAGCCTGTTTGCTACGTATTACTGGAGAACATACATGTAACAGGTCATCCGCCGAAGGGGGACGGGGTTGGGGGGTCTGGCACCGGCCGTGGGAGTCTGAGCCCAAATTTTGGGAGGGGGTTGGTCACTAAAAAAGGCTCAAAAAATCGAAAAAAATCGCAGTTTTTGGCTAAAAATCATCAAACATCGCTAATTTGGGTTGAAATACAGCTAAAAAGTGCTGTTATACAGGCAATTTTGACAATTTTTGTGTCTGAAATTGTAAAAAAATTGCAAAAATTTGCTAAAAAAATTACTTACCAGAAAAATCAGAGGGGGGGGGTCGGGGAGGGTCTGGCCTAAGTCGGGTGGGGTCAGACCCCTGTTACATGTATGCTGGATAAACTATTAGTACTTTAATTTTCGGGTGGGTCGGGGCTAGGGTTAGGGGTAGGGGTGAGAGCGGTTTTGACCTTTCTAGCTAGGGGACCCCAACCACCTAATAAGTGTTTGCCGAAGCTACCTTACCTGCATAGCCATCTTCAAATCCTGACTGATCAAATTTCTGGCGGTCAGAAAAGGATCGGCTCCGAAGGTGGACGGCCCGGTGTCTTGGCTTTGCGGTGGTTGCTGCTGCAGCATCTGTTGCTGTTGTTGTTGTTGTTGTTGCAGCATTTGCTGCTGCTGAGCGTGCATAATGGGTTGTTGTTGAGTTTGTTGGTGTGGCATCATCCCCATACCGATGGGGGCCTGTGAGGTCATCGGTGTACCCATTTGCAAGTTGTGTTGTTGGAGGGGCATGGTCATATGAACGGGCATTGGACCGGAGGGGGTCGGTTGCATCATGGGCATGCCAATTGTCGAAGGGGGCGCCATTGAGTGGGGGGTCATCATGCCCGGTTGGTGGGGCGGACCGCCATACATGGCTGGGGGCGGGTAGCCACCACCTCCGCTAGACATATATCTAGACAGAAATTAGAGTAGTTCCTGGATCCCAGTATAAACAGTATGTTGGACACAAATCACATTTGCAGTACCATCACCCTCTCCACTTCAACCCCCTCATTCGCCGCTACCCCTTTAGCCTATCTATCTACTACCCTTAAACGTTCATTCAGAACTTTTTCGTATAAGGTAGCTACCATAAATCTGGGTGGTGGTACTCACAGCACAGCATCACTTGGTTGGAGGGAGGAATTTACCATACATACTACACTTCACTCACTAGGCTGAACGCTAATTAATTACGGATATACATACTCGCAAGTATCATATTTATTAGGTAGTAGGCATCTACCGATATAGCCAGGAACTCAGGCAATCCATCTGCTGATGAGATGACCAACAAAGAAGAACTAACCTCCTCCTTCCAAAGAAGAAGAAATTAGGTATTATTGGTGCGGTGGAGTGGAGACGGGGCGTTTGTTGTGAGAGCGGTTGAACTGAACGCTCGCAGTGGATCCTTCTTCCTTTCTTTCCTATCCTGGCATCGAACGAAAGATCGAATCGAAAATCGAAATACCCTTTCGCATTCCTTTTCATCCGTTGGCGTCGGGCGGGCGCCTACTTTCGAATGACGACGTGCAAATCTATTTGATGATAAAATTCCGCGAAAACGAAAGCAAAACGCAGGGAATGAGAAATTTCGACCATCTTAATACATGAAGACAACGATATTTCAGTGGTCAGAGACTGTATATTATATCTTTTTTTTAAATGAGAAGACATGGGTAGAGATGATGATGAACCAATATGTTGGATTTGGAGTTTTTCCGATATAAGGTATTATTGGGTTTTTACCGACAATACCCACTAATATTTTACAATAGATATTTTGAAGAATGTTTGTATTATTGCGCATTTTATTTGAAAATTTGCTATTCCAAAAGTATTTTTCGTTGAATAAAATGAGTTCAGATGACCTTAATTACAGGCACATGGCATTATGGTGTTATTATGGATCTGTAGAAACTAACTTGATTTTCTGTTTATGTGTTTTATTGCAGCACAAATTTTACATGAAAACAAAATACTTCTCATCTGTCGCGTCTTGGCCATGGGTAGTTTACGCTATCCCGTGTGTCACGGCGGCCCCGGCACCCGTGGAAGCGGTGTGTTTGTGGGTTCGAAACCTGTCGAGGCGATGGGAAGTAGTCGACACAAAGCCCAACCCAGGCCGTCGAAAGTCAGCAATGGCAAGTAGATAAATGGGGACCGAACCTTAGCAGTCTTGCACACACCGACAGCAAAAGGGGAGGGTTGTTGTCAAGGAGGCTGCCGGACCTTGTGTCTCTTCCTGCTCTATAGCAGTTGGCTACTCCTAGTCCGAAAAGGACAAAAAGTTACAACAACATCTGTGTTCTTTCATTTGGCGCCCGGATGCAAGCAACTGCGAGGATGCGAACTGTATAATCCGTTTTTCATTTAAATTCCCGGCCCATTCCCCACCGAACTGCCTAACATTCAAACCAGTACATAAAGTCAGTGTGGTGGGGATTTGGTCTCACCCATGTGCTTTCTGTCAAGTCGCCAGTGTTTAAGAACTTCTCGTTCATGACCTCAACTCTGACATTAATCGGGTAAGAGTTTATTTGAGAACAGAATTACGGGGATATCGACCCATGTCACAAATTCCAGTCTCGTCACAAATCCAATCTTCGTAATGCTGCAGATTCAAGAAAACTGATCGATGACCATCCACTCTTTTAGAAGGATTATCACACGGTTCTAGATCGCCGTCTGAAATAGTGTGGCATAAACAGTTTTCGAAAAGAAAAACTACAATAAAAAATGTTCGCAACACCGGGTGGAGATGCTGAGTCTAGATAAAAGGAGGTTGCACACTTACTCCAATGACTTTCGTCGAAAACACCTATAAGAACGTCCGTCCACCGTGAAATATAGGCGTCGGCAACTTTTTTGTATTTCAAACAAACGTATTTGCACTGCTGTTCGCACTGCTCTCGGTTTCTCCTGCAACTCTCATATTTTCGCGCTTGTCTCTCGTTGCACATCTGACGAAATTGCATCGCAGGACAAACGCTGAAACTTAAAGGTGCGTCTTCAATCTTAGACATTATTAGATAACACGACCGTTGATATTTAGAGAAGATTTTTGTGCTTTTGTGCCATTCTGTATTGTAATCGCTGAATCGCAAGCATCTCGAGCAAATTCTGTTGTTGGAAAAGTGGTAAGAAGCTTCAAAAACGTTAATCCGCATTGTCAATCCACCACCTGAATCACCCTGAAATCGCTGTAAATTGTGGAACTGAATACTTATATAATCGGTCTATCATTTTGCGCAAACTAAAGCGTATTCTATGCTTGTAATCTCTGAAAAGAGCGCCGTTTCAATCCAAATCCATTTCAAATTAACAGAACATGAGCTACCGTATAAAACACGCTCGGGGCCGGTCTTCGTGAAATTAAGAATAGCCGCGCTATTTTCCGCCGGTGTTGCCAGGTGTAGTATAATAATACTACCTGTAGTATAATTGACTTTTGAAAAGTATCGAAAAATCGGCTGTAGTATGTAGTATAAAAATGTAGTATAATTTTAGATTTTGTAGTATAAAATGTAGTATAATTGATTGAGTTCCATTTCAGATGTCATATTTTCCCAATTTTTGAGAAAACTCATCAATATTTTTCTGTTTGAAAACAGGTTTCTCCCTCATTCATATAAAGTTGACATCATTATTTATTCTCTATGAGAAAAATTAAAATAAATCAGTGATTGTATGCTTTTTCGGTCAAACAGTCAATTTTTCTAACCGTTTTCATTGATATTCAACAAATACCTATGACTTTCATGGTCAACCAAAGAGGAAAAATACAGTTTGATGTCATAATCTTATAGGAAAAGTAAAGTTTTCCCATCCATAGAAAATAGGCTAGGCTAGACTGAGGGTTGGCTTAGTTTCCAACTTCCACATGGGTCGGAAAAATCTGGACGGAGGGGCTTGAAAATCGTCTCGGGGATACGGATTTCCGAAAAAAGGCCAAAAATCGCTGTTAAATTGCGGGTTTTCCATAAAAATTGCCAACACTTTCCGCCGGAGGGGATAGGGGGCTGGACGACGTGTTGAGGGGTGTTGGCCGGATTGGGGTCGCTAAGCCCCTAGGCCCCCAAGCCCATGTATTTTTAAAAGTCGAATCGAAACCATTTTCATCTAAATTTGAACATGCTTGAATCCCTGAGGGGAATGGGAAGGGTAAACCATAGGCAAACTGGTATAATGCCTAAATTTTCGATGGTTTAAAAAGTCATTGAAACTTTTTTTAATTGTGTAAAAACCCTTTGAGTTGATTTAAAACAACGCTTCTGCCATTGCTCAGTGCATTACCTAACAGATTTCTATGCTTTAAACCTTTAATCTGACAGTTTTACAGCGTAGTATGAAAATGTAGTATAATGTCGAAATTTGTAGTATAAAGTAGTATAATTTTGAACTGGTGGTAGTATCCTTGACTGGCTAACACCTGGCAACACTGTTTTCCGCCATTGTTTTTTCGGAGGAAAAAAATAAACGACGAAGATCGCGAACATAAAAAATGCAAAAGAACAAGCAGAATAGGTATTTTAGGAAGGCGACGTATTACCTTAGGAATCCAATGAAGCTTAGCTGCTCCTGTTACCTACCCACTCCTTTCTCTCTCCTACTCTGCACTGCTGCCGCCGCTCGAAGTGAAGAAACGAATAAAAATAATAAAAAAGAAGAGTTGTTAGCTAGCTTAGCCCCTTCCACGCACAAAATGACTTTTTGATGTGTGTATTATGCGAATGCAATAAAAACGGCTCGATTCCTCTGATTAAATCCGATGAAAAATATATTTTTTGTCTTTATTTTCCCTCCAGCGTTGAGCGCTGCGTAAGATCGGCGGCGCAGTTTACGTAGCTTACCGTTCCGTTGCCTTATTTTCGCGTCGATGTAATAAAACCTAGTTCAAATTGTGATGCCCCACCAGATGAACAAAGACACAGTGGCGTTCAGAGATTACAAGCTATGCGCACATGGGCTGTAGTCTTGCGTAGACTCATCTCAATTTGTTCATTTTTATCAATGCAAATCATAGAGCCTTACTTACCATACAGCCTATGTTTTGTCCACGTTGTGGTACCACTCTAAACTCTTTTACGGAATCTTTCACGCTGATCTGATCGTACGAAATGTAACTTGAGTGCATTCTATCAGACCGGGAGATGTATTTTCTTCCTCGCTTAATAAATTTCCCTTTGACATGGCAATTTTATAGTTTAGCACCTTAAACCAGCTGTCTCCAAATCCGTAAAACTGAAAAGCTTTGTTGGAAAACTCGTCCGCCTCAGCCAAGTCGAAATATGGCTCAGAAAGAAGACACGCTGGCATACAGTTGCATCCTCTGCAAACTTCAGTGAAAAATATTTGCATACAGCATTCCCAGCTACCGCTTGGGGTCGTAGTCCATAACGACGTTTTTGTTTAATTCGATTATTGCTAAATCGTGCAAACTCTTGGTTCCGCGCCAGGCCTCGTATTTCGGGTGGATTATTCTGGTTCTTTCCTTGAAAATCTTGTAGCGCACTTTGCGATCTGACGAAAATATTTTAGCACTGCCTATCAGAATTCGTCGGATGGGCGTTTTCTGAACAACTCTGAAATCAACACTGTTCTTTTTCTTGTCAAAATATTCACGTACAATACCGATTATTTCTAACTTTGAAGAAACAATGCGCTGCAGTCAGCACATGTCTGGGCGAAATCAAAGTGCCGCTGCAGTACTGACCTTTGACTGAAAATTTACAAATTGTCTTTTGCACCACTTATTAGCACATGTTTCTCACCTTTTCTGCCCCGTCTATCTGCTACAATCAGAGCTACTGCCCATGGTACTGGTTCAACGTATTCCGGTGATTTCTAGATGAAAGCTAAGAAATTTCAATATACAAACTTACGGTCAGGTGATCTGTTAATACCTTGAATCTATTTCCATATTCGTCATTAACTTTCTGACCGCAAATAAGTTTTAGGTATGTCCTTTCTCGACGATTCAGTTTTCCAGTTGCTCTAAAGATGTGGCGAGTTCTGACTTCCACCAGTGGCGGTATCTGTTGCCGTTTCGAACGACAGAATTGGTTTTCCACACTAACAGTTATAATCAACCAGACAATTGGTCTATAGAGCATTTTGTCTTACTGCATGTAACGCATTCAGATCAAACCTTTTCAAAAAACTAGTCCTACAAACAGGATTTCGTACATACGCAATAATCTTTGCGTATGTTTGATTTTCTAATGAACAAAATCTGTTTCACTAAATCACTAGATCAGACTCCGAGCTTTGTTTGCATATACCCCAGTCGCTATGCGGATGCATGAAGCTACGCTTTGGTAGTCATGGAGATGCTAAAAACCTGCTAAAGGCATAATTATTAAGACGTCAACGAACGTAAGTTATAATTCATTAGAGCAGCTAATCTGTCAAGAGAGATGTCGAATAGCAATTTGACTGGCGAAGAAGTTAATCTTCTTACTACATTTTCGGTCTACTTAATTCAAGGCGTAGTGGCTTTGCTCTTTAATCTTTTGCTTTTTCTCACCGTTGTATGGCACGAGGCTCTGCGGGATCGAAAGGAGTTTATTTTGATGGCTGCATTAGCTTTTGCTGATGCATTCTGCTTTGGGGTTACGAACATTGCCTTAGGTACGTCAGTTTTCCACCTAATATTTGGCATTTCTACCTATAACAATTACAGGCATCTACCGTATTCCCGTAGTATTAGATAGCAGCTATCAACAATCAACAACACGCAAATTCTGCTTTCAGTTGCTAGGACAGGTGTCATATTTGCTTTCGATGAGTGCTGAAAATCAGCTGCTCTTGGTGGTGTCTTTGGACCGATTTCTAGCCGTTCAATGGCCTCTGTTTTATCTGGGTCTCACACGTACTTACGCCTACTCTGTGCTTACGGTAGTTGCCGTCGTATCATTTAGCAAATTTGTGATTATGGGGCTGAGGGTGTGGCCGTCGGGTGAAAAGGTCACCAAATTATGTTGGACAAGTGAAGCGTTGTTGCCTCTGGATTACAGCTGGCATCAACGTCAATCACTGCTTTTGGCTGGTTTGAGCATTTTTGTGTATGTGCTGGCGTTGCTGGCTTACAAGAAAAGCCTCAACAACACTGTAGCCTCGAGTCAGGCCCAAAACTCCCAACTGCTATGGCAACAGACTTTCACAAGAGTGGTAGGGGTGAGCTGTCTGCTGACTTTCTGCTTTATGTTGCTGCCTCAAATGGTGCAGTATATATCGGCCAACTTTTATCCTCAATTCTACTATAAATTCGCTGGCTGGGTTTGGCTGATTAACAGTCTCAACTCCATCTCTAATCTGCTCCTTTTTGTGGCCAAGCAAAAGGACATCAGACAAGGATTTTGGGCAATGGTCAACAGGAAAGATATGCCCGCGGCTCTCCAGTTGTGGCATCAGTCATGATGCTTTGTTTAAAGATAGTAGCGCTGACTTGCAGGGGACAGTGGCGTATCCGGGGGTGTAGGGTGGGTCTGGGTACATCCCCTTTTGTGGTGGAGGTATTAAGAAGAGAAAGTCTGTCAAAAATAAGAGAAACTAAAGAATTATCTACTAAAACTGTCTATTTTATCGCCTTTAAAATGCTAAATTTACAAAATTTTGGTTGGAGAGAAGCCTACATACGCCCCTAACCCGGCACTTTTTCGTTGGTTCCACTTCGGGTCCTGGACAGATGATACTGAGGAAGAGGAGCGAAAAAGGCGTTGATTTTGGTGATACGTTGGTTTGTAGCAAAATGTAGATACCGATGGTAAAACAAGGCCGAAAAGTAGGTTGCAACGCAGTTAAAGAAAATAGAAAGAAGAAAGTTGAAAGGAAAACCGGGTTGACGATGGCTGCTGAGTGCTGACGACGCTCATTAACCGACCAATAAACGTGTTATTGGTGAGCCGAACGGAAGGGGCCCTTTAACCGACCAGTGATCGTGTCGCTGGTGAGCCGTACGGAGGAGGCGACCCGGGTGCTACTCGGCTACAGGAGCAGGACGCGGCAAAACCACACTACAGTTGGTTAGGAAGTACTGTTGGCAAGTCCGACTTGAACCTGGACTTATTAATAGGTTTTTAACCTGAAATCTGTGGACTTGAACCTGAACCTGAACCTATTTTATTTCAGCCGGACTTGAACCTGTTTCGTTTTACTGGACTCACTCAATAGGTTCAAAATTTGAGTGAAAATTTAGGCAAAATTTGTCAAATTTTCGGTTGGATTGCACAGCATTTTCATGATTTCTTGTTTTTACACCGATTTTTCAAACTGAATATGCGAGAAAACGAAACTACTGCCCCATAAAATGTGGTTTTCGTCTTTCATTACTAGTAGACAGGCTTATATAGCTCAGAAAACTTGCCAGCAGTGCAAAATTTCAACAATTCTTGAAATTATCAGTGGACTTGAACCTGAACCTACTGTCCAGGTTTTTTAGATGGTGGACTTGAACCTGGACTTGAACCTGAAATTTCGATGTTGGACTTGACTTGAACCTGAACTTATTTTTAACCCCGGACTTTCCAACACTATTAGGAAGACAGAGGCAGCTCACTTCAGGAGTCGACCGGTGCCTTGTCGCGCAGAGAGGCAGCTTTTCTAGGTTGACTTTAACACGCAACCAGCCGCACACAAAATACAAAACAGCCAAAGTGTAGACAGACTAACAAAGAGCCGGCCAGACGGGCATAGAAAGTTCTAGAAAACATCACTCAAAATGTCAGCCAATCACTAGCCTTCGTTCTTCTCGGCTCCCTCCTGATTGGTGCACATTCCCGTTCCGGCGACTGCCGAGCCACTCCCCGTCACGCGCTTGCTATACGGACCGGCTCTCGTAGCGCACCCTGTGTTGTCAAGGGGTCGGCGGCAAATCGAAAATGGCGGGTCTGTACATTGCCCCCTTCTTAGTCGGCGATGTCCCTGGTGCCGTAGCACTTCTCTCTGCAGGTTTGCTGTTACTTGGTCGTGGGTTAGCAGAGGGGCAGAGGCGCCGTTGCATCATCGATCTGCTGACTTCTTTGTACCCCACGTTGGCGTGTAGGTAGTGATGGCGGTGTCTCAGGCTGGTTGACTCATCTCAGTCCCTCTCGTCAGCACTTCCACTGATAGTAGTTAGCACCGGGCAGGCGACACCATGGTCTAGGTTCTGCGAACAGTGTTTAAATAGTGGCCGGAGGGTAACAATGACCCCTTCGGCCCGACTGGCAGTGACACCGGTTTCCTGCCCAATGACCGTCTTCCTTTCCACAACCACCGTTACTGTTGTTGTTTGTTTGTTTTTAAGTTCCACTGTCCTTTCGGACAGCTCAGGACACCCCTCGCTCTTTTCAGAGCCCTTCAATGGGGTAGCCCTGCCTACAAACAACCCTCCCCCTTGCTGCCATTAGGTGCAACGGCAGCGCCGGTTCGGTTCCCATTTACCTACTGGCCATCACCGGCTTTCGGCGGTCTGGGTTGGGCTTTACGTCGACTACTTCCAGTCGCTTCGACCGGTTTCGAACCCACAAACAACCGCTCTCACGGATGCCGGGGCCGCCGTGACACACGGGATAGCGTAAACTACCCGTGGCCAAGACGCGACTAAACTACCCGTGGCCAAGACGCGACTGTCGTTGTTGTTGTCGTTCATGGATGGCACAGGCCACCCGTCGGCTGATAGGTTAATAGGTTGTTGGTGTTCCAGCCCATCGCGTCAATCGCGGCATCAGTGGCGGAGTTCAGTAGTTGGCAACGGACACTGGGAGTCTCCTCTCATGCTGACACTCGCAAGAAAACGAGGTAGTAGACCGCCAACGCCATTGACGGTAGTAGCGTGGAGGAGCGTAGCCGATAGGCCACCGAGGTGGCTCCTATCTTGACGCCGTTCATCAGTCGATATGTTGACAGAGTACCAGAGTGTTGGCTCGTCAAGCCAGACGGCGTCCATAGCAGAACCGAGCTTGGCAGTCGATGGGTGAACACCGACAGCTCTTTCGAATGAGGTCGTAGATTGCTGACGTCGCTGGCGATTGTAGCATAGGGGAGGCGTAGCTGGTAGGTCACCGCCGCGTTGGAGTAGCCTCAAACTTGAGGGTCGGTGGGCGAACATTGACACTCCCTCCTCGCGCCAACTCCTGTCATCACCAAGGTTGTCGGCCAGACACCGGGTCATCCTCTCCTTTGTTTCACAGCTGGTATCACCGGGCATTGAATAGGAGAGGCGGTGGTGGTGCAGGCACTCCCGGGAACTGGTCAGGTGGTTGGATGACATCAAGCAGAGTGAAGAAAAAGAAAAGAACAAGCAAATACATACACTATATACAACGCAGGTAGTGGCACTTAGTGCTGAGCCGCCATCTCGAGACCATGGTCCGGTGGTCCCAGGTCTTGGCCAATGTCTCCCGCAGTAGCTTCAGCTAACGCTCTCTCCAACTCCGCGACACTCTCGCTCTCACCTTCCCCTTGTTCTTCCGGCAATGTGGGGATAGGAGGGGCGGTAGCTTGCAACCGCTCAACCTCTCGCTGGTGCAAAAAGCTGGGTCCCTCCAATTCTGGGTAACAGCGAGACAGACGTTGCACATGCACACGACGGGGTGTTCGGTCCTGGCCACCCACTGGCACAACGATGGCTTCGTACCCTTGTACCTCAACCACAGAATAGGGGCCAGTGTACTGCATTGCCAATTTCATCGTTCGTTCGCTCAGGTCGTAACGCATCACCTTGTCGCCAGGTTTCAGTCTGGTCTCACGAGTGTTCCACTTCTGATCAAATCACTCCTGGTTGGCGATTTGGGCCTGTCGTAAGTTGCCCTCAAGCAAACGGCGGTCCCGTTGCCACTGTTGTCTACAGTCTTCGTCAGACGGTCCCTCCACTAGCGCATCACCGGTCAAGTGCGCCCCGGGCACTGCGCTCGGCAGGTGCAGCCAACGAATAAAAACCATCTCGGCCGGGGGAAGTTGCGGGGCCGTTTGTGGGGTCGCGTTGTAGGCATAGACGACTGTAGACAAATTTAGGTCCCAATCGTCCGCTTCCTTGTTCACTAGCCGAGATGACATGTCAGCGAGAGTAGAATTCATCTTCTCCCCTAGTTCACCGGTCCGAGGAGAGTAAGGCAAAGCCCAACGGTGTCGGACCATGTACATCTCCATCAGCCTCTGCACCGAACGGTTCTTGAACTCGGTGCCATTGTCGGAGATCACCTCTCTGGGTGGGCCGAAAACCACAAACACATAGTCCAGCAGCGCCTTAGCTGTGCTGTGTCCCCGCCGGTCTCGCAGCGGCTGGGCTACCACAAACTAACTCCGTGTAGGTATCCATCACTGCTAGGATGTAGGTGTAGCCAGTAGCGGTCTGGTTGAGCTTCAAGATGTCCATGTAGAGGCGCTGGAAAGGTTCTGTAGGTACCGGCATGAGCCCCATAAGAGGGTTCACCATTGGCGACTGGCCTCTCCGAGCCGCGCACAGCAAACACCCGTGTACCTGCTTGGGGATGTCTTGCCACATTTGTGGCCAGTAGTAGAAACGTCTCATCCGGGCGTAGGTCTCGCTGATTCCGAAGTACTTGGACGTGCGTGCTCCGTGGTGGTCGTATAGCAGGCGGGGATGTAGTGGTAGGGGTACGCAGAGTCGCAATCGTTGCACCACCTGGTCACCTGGTGCATTGTCGGCCATGGCAGGTGTCGGCTGTAGGCGCCACAACAGCTCTCCGGTCACCACATAGTGCTCTTTGTTGCTTCGGACCCACTTGGCTGTCTCCTCGTCCGTAGGCAGGGTACCGCCCGTTTTGTAAGTTATCATGGCAGCCCACTGCGGATCTTGTTTCTGGTGGATCGCAGCCAACTTCTCCAAGTCCTGCCGGGTTGGAACCTGAACCATCGGGTGACAGCTCAGACTATCCACACGCTCCTGGTAGTGTTTGGCTTTCCCCTGCATACGTACAGCCACGACGTTGGGCTGCGAGAGTGGGGGTAACAGCTCCATTCCTTCAACCGTCCGGCGTTCCCAGTGCGGGTAGCTGATGGGCATGTTGGTGCTGATGTTAGTGACCAAATGGTCATCGAATGGCACCTGCTGTATGACCAGCTCGTCGAAAGGTCTTTCTTCCATCAAAACGATGTCAGAAATGCCGTACACGTTCCGCGACTCCAGCTTCTGATGAGGCATGCGAGAAAGGGCGTTGGCGCCATGGTTGACTCTACCCGGCCGGTAGACAATGTTGGGCATGACCTCCTGGATTTGCAGAGCCCAACGCGCTGGCCGTTGTACCACCTGCTTCTCTTGCAGGTAGCGGAATGCATTGTGGTCCGTGATGATAAACTTGATGGTTAAAAACGTAGGCACAGAACTGTTGGGTTCCGTGAACCAAAGCTAGGCACTCCCGGTCAGTGGCACTGTAGTTGAGCTCGTTCGGCCACAGACTGCGACTAGCGTAGGCCACAGGGTGCCGTTGTTTCTTCTCGCCCTCCTGGGCTAAGATGGCAGCAATTGCGATGCCGGAGGCATCCGACTCAATGATGAACGGCTGAGAGAAATCTGGGTACCGCAGAACAGGAGTGTTGATCAGATGCTTGATCAACGTGAGGAACGTGGTCTCCTGCGGTTCTCCTCACGACCAGGCGCTTTCCTTTTTAGCCAGCTGGTGTAGTGGAGCGGCGATCTGGGCGAACCTTTTGATGAACCGGCGGTAGTAGCTGCAGAATCCAATGAAACTGTGGAGCGCCTTCAAGTTAGTAGGTCTCGGCCAGTCCTTCACCTTCTCGATCTTAGCTGGGTCAGTGCTCGGGCCGTTATTCCCAGCCTGGAAACCCAGGAACAAGACGTGCGGCCGTGCGAAGTTGCACTTAGACAAGTTTATCAGGAACCCTGCTTGATGCAAGGCACGGAAGACGCGGTCCATCAGATCTTTGTGCTCTTCCAACGTCTGAGAGATGATAAGCACGTCGTCCAGATAGGTGAAGACCCGGATTGGGTCGATGTTACCCAGAATGCGTTGCGTTACCTCCTGGTAGAAGGAAGGAGCGTTGCAGAGACCAAAAGGCACACGCTCAAACTCATAGAGATCCTTGTGAGTGATGAAGGCCGTCTTCTCCACGCTGTTTGGATGCATGTGCAAGTTGGTAAACCCAGACCGGATGTCTAAGGTAGAAAAACAAGTTGGTTTCACCTGCCCGATCACGTCTAGCAGGTCGTCAATGCGTGGGAGTGGGGATCGATTCTTCTTGGGCGCCTTGTTCAGCTCCCTGAAGTCCACGCATAGCCGAAGGTCACCGTTCTTCTTGATCACCGGTACTATCGGTGAAGCCCTGAGGCTATTAGGCAGTCGAATGATGCCCGCTTCCAACCATTCAGCTATTTTTGCTTCCACCTTAGGTCGAATATGGAAGGGTAGTCGTCATAACGCCCGACGCACTGGTCTCTCGTTGCCCGTGTCAATCTCCATGTAAGCCACTTGACAGTCACCGATCTCATCCTCCATAAGGCTGAAAGCCTCATTTCTCTCCTACAGAAAGGAAAGTAGATTTTGTCAGACGTTAGGAGGCAGGTCGTCAAACGGTAGCAGACCGCACATAGTCAGCTTCCTCTCCTCCAGTTCAGTGATGATGCGGGTGATGGTAGCCCGAATCGCTTCCAACTCCTCTTCGGTCAGGCCCCAGCTGTTGTTAGGTATTTCCGGTTGTTCCCTCAGACCGGCAGTGATTTGTTGGAGGTCGGTCCTGGAGGTGGCGGTACGCCCGTTCCTCTTCCCGTGGGGAATCCTCGACCCACTTCTCTCCTCCTCAGCGTTGGCGAACTGTCGTTGTCGCACTCCATCCTTAGAACAAACACAGCGATTTAAAAGAAATCTCGGGGGCACACCTCCAAATCTGCCCTAACCCGGCACTTTTTCGTTGGTTCCACTTCGGGTCCTGGACAGATGATACTGAGGAAGAGGAGCGAAAAAGGCGCTGATTTTGGTGATACGTTGGTTTGTAGCAAAATGTAGATACCGATGGTAAAACAAGGCCGAAAAGTAGGTTGCAACGCAGTTAAAGAAAATAGAAAGAAGAAAGTTGAAAGGAAAACCGGGTTGACGATGGCTGCTGACGACGCTCATTAACCGACCAATAAACGTGTTATTGGTGAGCCGAACGGAAGGGGCCCTTTAACCGACCAGTGATCGTGTCGCTGGTGAGCCGTACGGAGGAGGCGACCCGGGTGCTACTCGGCTACAGGAGCAGGACGCGGCAAAACCACACTACAGTTGGTTAGGAAGTACTGTTGGCAAGTCCGACTTGAACCTGGACTTATTAATAGGTTTTTAACCTGAAATCTGTGGACTTGAACCTGAACCTGAACCTATTTTATTTCAGCCGGACTTGAACCTGTTTCGTTTTACTGGACTCACTCAATAGGTTCAAAATTTGAGTGAAAATTTAGGCAAAATTTGTCAAATTTTCGGTTGGATTGCACAGCATTTTCATGATTTCTTGTTTTTACACCGATTTTTCAAACTGAATATGCGAGAAAACGAAACTACTGCCCCATAAAATGTGGTTTTCGTCTTTCATTACTAGTAGACAGGCTTATATAGCTCAGAAAACTTGCCAGCAGTGCAAAATTTCAACAATTCTTGAAATTATCAGTGGACTTGAACCTGAACCTACTGTCCAGGTTTTTAGATGGTGGACTTGAACCTGGACTTGAACCTGAAATTTCGATGTTGGACTTGACTTGAACCTGAACTTATTTTTAACCCCGGACTTTCCAACACTATTAGGAAGACAGAGGCAGCTCACTTCAGGAGTCGACCGGTGCCTTGTCGCGCAGAGAGGCAGCTTTTCTAGGTTGACTTTAACACGCAACCAGCCGCACACAAAATACAAAACAGCCAAAGTGTAGACAGACTAACAAAGAGCCGGCCAGACGGGCATAGAAAGTTCTAGAAAACATCACTCAAAATGTCAGCCAATCACTAGCCTTCGTTCTTCTCGGCTCCCTCCTGATTGGTCCACATTCCCGTTCCGGCGACTGCCGAGCCACTCCCCGTCACGCGCTTGCTATACGGACCGGCTCTCGTAGCGCACCCTGCGTCGTCAAGGGGTCGGCGGCAAATCGAAAATGGCGGGTCTGTACAGTAGTACCCGGGTACTATATAAGGCGCCTACGAAATCTGTCTATAAGAAACTAACAATAGTATGTGAAGTTCTTTTCTTTGCTCAAATTACCGATTTGATGTAAAAATAGGTTATGTACATACAGGGTGTTAGGTTTAAATCCGGACAAACTTTAAACTTTCATAAAATTTTTATTACTGAACCGATCGGGCTGAAACTTGGTGTACAAGTGCTCTGTGGTTGTTAGCTGTTTTTCTGGAATCAGGTTATTCCACCATGTCTACTGAACAGGACCGCCGCGCAGCTGTAATCGAAGGTCTCCGAAATAACCGAACGCCAGTGGCGGATCCAGGATTTCCCAATGGGGGGGGGGCGGTGGGTGGAGCCAAAATAGACCACCACCGCCGCTGCCGGTGCCCAACAAGGACGAGAAAATTTCGCAAAATTAGCCTTCGAAAACGTGTTTAAAAAGCATTCTGAGCTTAAAATTCACAGAAATTACAAGTTTTAGTAGTTTAAAGTGGCCTGGTTGGGCTTCTGCCCGACCAGGCGAGAAAATTTCGCAAAATTAACCTTCAAAAACGTGTTTAAAAAGCATTCTGAGCTTAAAATTGACAGAAATTACAAGTTTTAGTAGATTAAGACGCAATTTCTGAGAGGATTTACCCTTTGATAAGGGAGCCTCCCCAAATCGGGTCAGGGTCACATCACCGATTTGCGTCATTTTTATATATGTGAGAGTANAAGANGNANANANAAGNANCNCAANGTANGNGCNCCNGTNGANCCCNC
>JASANB010005559.1:0-48228 GCA_030248155.1 Sabatieria punctata
GCTGTGTAATCTTTTGCGCGTGTGCGTTGTTGGCGCGGCGGGTTATGACATGACACCACCTGTCAGGAGAATATGAATTACAGCGGATTCGGAAGAAGTTGCGGCGCCGATTCAGGTGCCTTACGCCGACTTTATTGCTGCGGAGAGGTGCCATACGCCGACTAGGTGCTAAACGCCGAATGGGGTGGTGCTTTACCACGACTGAGCAGGTGCGAAACGCCGACTACACTTAAGGTGTCTTACGCCGACTGAGCAGGTGCCTTACGCCTACTCAACAGTTGCGATACGCCGACTTGTGACTTTTTAACCTAATAGCCTCTGTATGTGTGTGTCTGCATACCTGTGCATAGTACATACATAACTCCGGCCAGGGTATGTGGCACATTGGGTATTTCTTTAGAGAATTTCAATTTGTAGTCTTCGTTTACATAGAGTGATCAAATTTAAGTCCAAAAATAATGTACTGTAGTTTGTAGTACTACAAATTAGGCCTATCTCAAGCCGTGACGTACAAACCATCGATACATTCGCAATAAGAACTTTATGTCCCCAGTTGAAAAAACTTTAAAAATAAAAACCTACATGGGCTAGACAACATATAAGTTGTGTCACCATACAGCGACCACTTAGAAAACCGTGCTGGCAGTCTGTAATCAGTCTGTGACACTAAAACTACAATTTCGTTAATTATAGTTGACTCTAGAACTACTGGGGGCGTCCAAAATACTGATAACGCCTATAATAATTCTTAACACTAGAATGAAAGTACAGTATTAGTGACAGTGGCACCCCTTTAAATTAGAAGGGCTGCCGGTTGCCTCCTACTGCCACTCCCGATCGTGCCAGTGTTCACAAAACATAGTCGGCGTATCGCACCAGAGGAGTCGGCGTAAGGCACCTGGCCAGTCGGCGTAAAGCACCTACAGGTTGAGGCTGCTAGGTCGAGTCGGCGTAAGGCACCAAGCCAGTCGTCGTAAAGCACCACCCAGTCGGCGTAAGGCACCCTTTTAATTGGTCGGCGTAACGCACCGGTCGGCGTATCGCACTAACACCGCGGCGCCGGTTTCTAAGAGAACAAAGGTCGACATACGCGCTTTCTTTTCCAGGTTAGTAATTCCAGGCCAGTACGTCAGCGCAGTGGCGTACTCAGGGGGTGTAGGGTGTGTACAAACAACCCCCTTTGCGGTGGAGGTAGGGAGGAAAAATTAGACAAAAATTAGAGAAATGAACTAATTATGTACTAAAACTGTCATTTAATGCTCAGAATACTTTTTAAATGCGTTTTCGAAGGCTAAATTTTCAAAAATTTCTCGCCCAGGCCACTTTAAATCACTACAACTTGTAATTTCTGTCAATTCTAAGCTCAGAATGCTTTTTAAACACGTTTTTGAAGGCTAATTTTGCGAAATTTTCTCACCCTTGTTGGGCAGCGGCCCAACCCAACCAGGCAACTTCAATTCAAAGTTTTACACCCCTCTGCAAAATCCTGGGTACGCCACTGCGTCGGCGCTCCTACAACCGATGAAGCACTTCGATCCGAGTTGCTTGAGAAGGCCTTCAGACCGGATGCGGCGTACCTGACGCTAGGAAGAAGCTATCTAAGAACCATATCTTCCCAAACGCTAACTTTTTAAGGTTTTCTCCTGTTTTGGGTCTATTTTGGCTCCACCCTCCGCCCCATTGAGAAATCCTGGATCCGCCACTGGTTTCGGATCCGCTGGGCTGGTATGAAGTCCGCTCACCACGTGCCACTTCTTTTCTCAACAATCTGCACACTCGTTTAGTGTTGTCCTAGGAAATTCTAAGAAATTCTAATGACGACTGTTACAGAACGGTAAGCAAATTGTTTTTGAGAAATACTCTCTCTCTTCAGTACTAACCAACCAGGGGGGTACTGTTGCCCACTAACACTCTTTCTGCGCAGTTCAGTTACTAACATGTTGTCTTGCTTGGGGGACAAAATAAATAAAGTAAAGCAAAGGGTTCGCCAGATCATCAGGATGTATTACGGAAGGAGTGGGTGAATGATCTGATCACAAAGACCGGGTGGGACGAACACTTCCCAAACACACCCGGAACACCCCCGAACACTTCAGGGACACTTTTTTATGAAATGCTGCAATGAGCGTTCCCATGATATGTATCTGGATACTGCAACGGTAAGGCCGTTATGTTGAGTGCATGATGAGTTCCTTTTCCGGAAACATAAGTTCCTTTTTCGGAACTGACACACATGTGTGTCCGTTTTTTTCGAAGTGGTTTTAACATAGAAATAAAATTTTCATAATGCTGGTCTTGTTGCACTATGCTTGCAAGTTGAAACTTTACTCCGCCGAAGCAGAGTGCCCAAAAATAGAGTAGATACTCATAAAATGCTCCTCTGCACGGAAATCTTTAGTAAAAGGCGAAAGATTTTCCCGAAATTTTGCAGAGGAACCAGAGCTAATGATGTTGGAAAGAAAACTTGGGTGTAGATTGCTTGCTCCGGTATCGCAACGAGTTTGGTTTACGAAAACGAGGATCGATTTCCTTGTCGCCGTTACTCTAACACAGCTACTCCAGAAGCCTTTGCTATCGATTTTTTGGGCAGCCTGCGCTGACGACAGCAACCCTATCTTATACAAGGGAAGCTTCATGCACTCAACATAACGGCGGCCTTAGCATCTGTTTCGATTGAAATATTTTCCAAGTATCACTTGCGGTAGAGTTTATCAAGTTCATGAAAGCATGAATACTGAAGTACTGTCCCGTGTTTTTGTGCACAACGTGTTTCTAAACGGTAACACATACTAAACTACCTAAACAGAAAAGTTTATTGTAGGCTTCATAATCTCGCTGTAAAACGCACTGACTTGCTAAATTCTATTGCAAAGGCGGTCACAGCAACAACGCAGCAAGACCAGAAGCCAATGAAAACTCCAGACAGCGTGAGCAGGTTCAGCTGTCGTTTGGCAGGTCGCTCAGGACAAGTACTTTGGTAGGACTCCAAATACCTGTTAAAAGTGTTCTCCGAATGTTCCTGCGACTCAATAAGGGCATAATTGAACGCTTTCAGATACGTAGAATTCTTGTTAAACATGAAGCCCAGTCGAAGTATGGGTAGCCGTTGGTCTGTGACAGCTTGCAGTCCGCAGTCCTGTTGTTTGTATGCAGGAAACCAGTCTCCATCTAGATCAGTGGTCACGTATTTTCCACTGTGCAGCATTTGCGCGTAAACGGTGTCATTCGGCTCAACCACCGCTGGGTTAACGCTCAGAGCTTTGCGCACTCTCTCACTGAAGCTGTCGTTCGAGTTGAGCACAGACTGATAGAACCAGATGGCCGTTGAAAAAGTCAGAAATCTTAGTTCTTTCTTCTCGATTTTACGAATCATCGACTCATAGTCAGAAACCGATTTGGTTCTGGGTTTCTGAAGCAGCATAGCTAGAAGTCTGCCCTTGTAGAGATTTGGAAATATTATCACCATCAAAGTAAAGACTACAATTAGTACTTTGGTGGCTCGCGGCTGGTTTAAACGGTTGATGCCTATTTTGGTGATCAGATAAGAAAGAAACAGAGCGACCCAGAGTAAATGGTCGAACACAGCGAACGGCTGTAGCATGTTGGTGAGAATCTCCGGTTCTCTGTGACCAGTGACCAGAAATGCAGACGTGCTTCGCACTGGGAACGAGAAGTCAAAGTATTGCGCTCGAATTCCAGTCAAAACGTAAAGCTTTGCAAGCATATCGTAGGTGCCGTTCTGCACCAGTCCCAGGGCTCCACTCCATCGGCCGTCAGTTAGGTCTCCGGCTATCTCGTCTACATAGTGTATCTCATAGGGTACTGCCATGATTTTAAGGAGCACGAACAAAATTTCTGGTAATGCTCCCGGTTGCCGACACTCGTGTCTGGTACGGAAGTCCAATTCACTACAGGGACGCATTTGATAGGAGTCAGTGTGCACTGTGGCAATTCTGAACACCATTCTCACTGCAAACAGTGGACAACTGCCGAGCATCCTAATTAGCCTGTCTGGCAAAGACAAAACAGCAAACAAATATCATGTTTCGGCTAGGTTAGAACACAAGATATTCTGCCGACACTGCTCGTTAGCTTAGTTTGTTATGTTATGTGATATGTGGCTGTTTGTCCAGTTGTGCACGTACCGCTGGAATAGTTTCGGTTCTGGAAACAAACATGTCTTTTAAAATCGCTACTACTGCATCTTTGAATTCATTCGATATGACTTCCTGTGGAGCTATAGATTTTAGACCCCGTCATGACTGCAGACAACCAGGATCGCTGGCAGAAATTCTGTTTGTCTTGCTGAAAATCATGGCAGTTCCGCATGAAGTTCATTACTTGCGTCATAGGTTTGGAGATTTAGAGAATGGTAGCTGGACTGGAATCCTTGGATTGGTACAGAACGGCACATACGATACCGTGGCCAAATTGTACTTCTGGACAGCTGTGAGAGAAAAATATTTTGACTACAGCTTCCCACTGGATAGTACAACAGCTCTGCTAGTAACAGGTCGGCAACAACCTCAACTCTTAGACCAAATACTACTGCCTCTGACAGTATTTGACAAAACTGTCTGGATCGTTCTAGTTCTGTCCTATTTAACCGTTAAGGTCGGTGTAGGGAAATGCGTACAACATACTCACTCATCGAAAATCATAACTGTAATGTTGATCTTGCTAACTATTATCTTCCCCAACTTATACAAAGGCAGATTGCTGACTATGTTGCTCCAAACGCCCAGAACTGAGCCATTTTCGGACTACGATTCAATGATAACAAAAATAGAAAACAGAGAACTTACCTTTCTCACTGGTTCTACTGCTGTTTGGTTTTATCAGTCTGTGATGAATTCTAACGACAGCTTCAGTCGCAGAATGCGTCGTGCTCTTGAGATGAACCCGGCTGTTATCGAGCCTAATGATACAAAGTACGCTGAAATGCTGTACAGTGGCCATTACGTCACTGCTGATTTCGATACGGAATGGTTTTCGATCTACAATCAGAGGAACTGTAGTTTGCAGGCAGTCAGAGACAAAAGTTTACCGATGCTGCGTCTTGGTCTGATGTTTTTCAAGAATTCCACTTACCTTAAGCCGTTCAACTATGCGCTGATCGAGTCCCAGTTGAATACGGAAAATACATTCAAACGGTATCTTCAGATTTATCAGGCCAAGTGTCCAGAAAGAAACGACAGACAATTGAACTGGGCAACCTTGTCTGGTGTTTTTGTTGGATTGTTCCTGTGTTGTGTAAGTTGTGTTGGTATTTTTCTTATTGAGGCCTACTGTCGTTCTGACGCAAAAGATAGTAAGTAATAAATATCGCTGCGCAATTTTACAAAACGCTATACTTTTCTTTGATGGCGTTTCATCCGATTACGTATTGGGGCACCACTCTTTCAGTTGAGAAGAGCAAATAGCGGTGCTACTACTGTATTATTAATGCTCTGCAATGCAAACTGCTTGTGCTTGTGCGTTCTCATTTTGAAAACCGATGGGACTACCGCAAAACTTCTAATAGTAGCGCTGCGCTATTATTTTTTCGTGATTGCTTTCGGGGCGCTATATTGGATGTGGGCGTTAATTATTTCAATGCTACATTATCCATCTCAAGTATCCTCATTTTTCTGAAAATACAGGGCATTTTTGTCTTAAATGCAAGCAATCTTTATATGAGTTTTAGTCTGACTAATGTTTGCAAGCTTAATCAAAGAAAGTTGTCCAAAGCGACAGTATTCTACATTGGAAACACGTACAAAGAGTTGATAGTAGTGTGCGTGAGAGCGCTATTACTAGAAGGGCGCTACTATTCGAGCGTGCGCGTTTATATTTTCCGGCTGTCCGTAAAGGGCGCTACTATTGGAGCGTGCGCTTTTATTAGACGTTTTACGGTATGTCAGGCTGATTTTGTCAGGCTTGACGACTTTTTGGCACCGGCATTTGTTTGCGAGAAAGCGACACAAAGTAGATTGTGAACACAGAAATGATTTACTTACAAGCTGTATGTCAAGGCGAGAGCCGACTTTACTAAAGGCCATACATACTACTAACAATTAGATGGGATTACCAAAAGTAAAACACAGACCGATAACAGAACAGGGTTTATCCTTATTAGACGACCGCCTCTCTTTGCGCTCCACTTTTAGACACCACCCGACGCTTCGATTATTATAGACACTGAGACTGAACAGAAGAAAGAATTCAAAATTTAGTAGATCGTTTGCATGTAAATTAAGATGTCATGACAATCAAATCAACTAGCAGGGGGTACGGCAACTTTAAAGATAGCAAAAATGTACAGAAAGCAAACCAAAACAAAAATCATAGTTTACAGCGAAAATTGCTAAAATATCGTTCATGTAAAACATGACACCGACTTACGTTACATAAAGTGGGAAAATAGATAGACACTGCTAAGGCAATAGAATACCGGTGACAGCCCCGGCCAAGCTGCTGGTGGGTGCCATGCCAGTCTTCATGAAACACTCCTCTCTGAACCACACATACCCCACGCATTGGGCATGAGCACGGCAAGCTTCGCAACAGTATACTTCGTCTGACATGACCATCCTTTGACCGCGCACACTGTAATAACCCATATCCTGACCAACCATATCAGTCTCCAACATTCTCTGCGTTTTCTTTAAACAATCAGCTAAACTTAATCCATAGAAATCTGTTTTGTTTGTACAGGAGAGCTTACAACGCAACGGGAAACTGTCGGGACGTCTTGTGATTACGCCAAAGCTATGGTTGCTGCTGGCACTAACATCCCCTTTCCAAGGGTAGTAGGGTATGAGACGACACATGTTGTTTGTGGTGTCATAAACAAAAGAGAAACAAGAGTCGTTCCCTCTGCATGTCTGACAACACGCTGATTGGTCGGACACCGACACCGCAGCTGCAACGGGGCCGTGGTAATTTAGTTGGTGGATCTTTTGAGCACATCCACGCCAACCTGTACCAGTACACAGAATTAAGATGGACAGACGTTTACGTTGGTGCAGAGGAATACCTGGACCAAGCTTGACGATTCCGTAATTTACATCAGCATGAAATTGTGTGGCGCCAAATGCAGTTTTCAACCAACATTCCTTTGTGCCTACGGAATAAACGTATGCCACGCATTGCACAGTGGCGCGACACAACTGGCAGCAACTGTATTCTTCATCGAAAAACATGCCGAAGTGCAGGTCGTTGCCCGGAGAATCGGTCTGTAGACGGCTCTCCGACTCACTCCTACAGTCTGAAAGTGACTACCTAAAATTTTGGCCTACCTCCGCTTTTAGAACATTCACCACTTTCTATCATCGGTTGTTCTACCATACTGTATGTAGACGTTACAGTTCTTTATTTGGATCTAAGCCGTTTTTAGCACCCGAGGACTGGTTTCAACCTAATCGAATATGTCTCGAAACTATAAACTAAGCCTAGCTCCCATCAAAGTATTGAGCGGATGAGGATTACTAAAAAATCGAACCGAGCATGTTTGATCTGTATTCTATCCCCTTGATACCTACCTTTTTGGCTGATGTCTTTTTACTTTTTCGGGGGCGTGATGTCAGCCGCGTCCCAAATTTTTTTTTCCAAATGTCGACCTCCCGGAGACATCCGCCGTATTTTTAGGGGAAAGGACGCCATACCGGCTGACGTCATTTTTGAGGAAGTACGTCAGAACCTGTCGGTGGTCCCCGACAGAAAAGGGACGATAGACATCCTAAATGGAGATGTAGGTACAGGGGACGTATTCACAGAGTATGTTTGACAAAACTGACCAACCCTAAATGGTCGAAATTATATTTATGGCCCATCTGGACAACTGTGAATGCTTAAAATTTATCTCGAATGATGTTTGACTGAATTGCTAAATGACAAGTAAAATTTTATTGAGATGTAGTCTATCAAAAAACTTTTTTCTGTGATGTGATGGATTTTAGCCAAGCTTCTGTCAGAGACAAATTCAATTCATTGCTTCTTCTTGTTAAAGTACTCTGTCGTTACACAGGGATTCTCTCGGTAACAAATGTTATCTGGCTTTTGAGACTGCAGTTAAGCTATTGCGCACACTGCTTTCTAGACTGACCGGCGGACGGTTTGCCTAATAAAAATTGGCGCACTGCTTTCTAAACACTGACCGCCGGTCGACTGGATAAACTAAAAAATGCGCTACTGCTTTTCTAAACACTGACCGGTGGTGGACTGTTTGCCCAATAAAAGTGCCTTTCTAATACTGGTTCAATACGAGTTCATCCATGTATACTGTAGGGCCAAACAGCGAGTTCCAAACTGCAATTGTAGCTAAAAACAGTTGCTGTTTCCAATGTCCCCTAGAGACGTGTCACATCTCCTAGCTCTAGGGATGTCCATCCCAAAAGGGATCTGATGCAGAAATAATTTTTTTGGGAACTCTTTCTCTACCAGCGACAAAAGGATGTCCGACATCCTAATCGCGAGGAACACGACCGGTCTACGCCCTCGGGGCATCCGCCGTCAAGGGCTTCGACCAAAAATGCTGATGTCAAAAACGCGGTCGGCGTCCTAGGCCCTAGGCCGACCGCCGTAAACGCGGCATGGTAGGTATCAAGGGGCTATATTTTACCGTTGTCTTCAGTCCAAAGCTGGTATCCGTGATGAGACTGCGTGGCCATCTGTCTACTATCTGTCTGTACAGTCGACACTCTTCTTTCTCTGCATGGTACGCGAACCCAGTGCAGACAGCCTTCTTCTTGCAGGCAATGGCACAATTGGCTTGAGGTCTCATTTTCGTTCTGATTTCCAGTAAGTCCTCTGCATTCACTTCACGCTCATTTTCCGATAATTTGTTGAACAGCCGCTCTGTTCTCTTGGCTAGAAAGTAATCGTTTACCTTCTCCATTGAAGTTTTTCTTTTTCGTAAATGTCACCTGTTCCAAATGACAAAGAGATGAAAACGCATAGAACAATAATTTCAGTCGACATCGATGCCAAACTGCAATTCACTATAGACACCACGCTTTTCGCTCAAAATTTCTGATTGTGTTAGAGAGCTGGTTTCTAGTTTGTGTTGTATTAGTTCCACCCGGCTGGTTGCTAAACGACCGTCGCTTATCCTTTGGAAGCAATCAATAATTATGCGATCACAACAGGCACACACAGTCAATCGGGGCAGTTTCGGGTTAAAATTTCACTACGATCCGTTTCGATCTACGATTCACTACTGTTTCCATAAAAACTAAAATACGCAGATTTTCCCAAAATCTTACTTCCATCGTATCCTTTTAAAGCAAAAAAGGCACAGACGAGCTTCTCGCAATCGTCTTCTGTCTGACATCTGGGGCAAGTGACACCAAGCGTAATTTGGCCGTGAGCAGCGCATGAAACGGGGCGATTTGGAGCGTGGATTGCTAGTAATGAACAGTAATGTTAGTTTTGAGTTTCGTGCGATGTAAAGGAAAGCGGACGTCGGCTAATAGCCAGGTAATGCTGGGCTCTATAGAAATTTTCCGATCCGGGCTTGAGTTCAAGCCATATTTTGTCGCTCAGGTAATAACAGGCTAACAAATAAAAAAAAATAATGAATGTTAATATTTGCAATGGCGTTCCACTTGGAAAAAATCTGCTTGAAAGACACAAGCGGCCCAGCTAGCCTGTGGTCAACAGAATTTCTGAGAGCGCAGTTTGGAAAGGACCTCCGCAGGCCCGCGAAATGGTGTGAATTTAATTTGGTGCAAGTCGCGACACTAGTTCTGTTCTGTTCACTCAAACTGTACATCGTCACTACGTACGTACCTCAACAAACATTGGCAGTGAATTTTTCTATACACTCCGACGACAAAAGGCACTAAAATGAATCGCACATACAATACGTGTATTGCATATCATAATATACTAAATCAACTTTGATACTGAAAACCAAAATACCACATAGCAATAGCAGCAAGCAGAACAAATTTGCCACGGGAATGTTGCCATTGTTGCATTTGCAGTAACTGGATAGTCGTTAGAGTACATATGGATCGCTGGTCTCTGAACACCAAACTTGCACGTTCTTTGAATTCTTTAAGTAATAGCACTGCTCTTCGCAGCACTTGCGGAACACTGCGCAACACGCACCTACACAAGGCTGCGTCATTGCTTTGCTATGCGTCCCTAAAGTGTTCCTAAAGTGTTCATAGTGTCTCTAAAGTGACCTAAAGTGTTCCTAAAATGTCCCCTAAAGTGTTCGCGGAGGTGTTCGGGGTGGTGTTTGGGACGTGTTCGAGGTAGGGCCCGACCGGATATCCGGATCCGGATGCGGCTGGATATGGCCATATCCGGATCCGGATTACCTTCCGGATATGCCGGATATCAGTCACAGATGAGAAAACGTGATTTTTTACATATTTGAACATAAATAGCATTCGACCGTAGTGTAAATAGTGGGGGAATTGTGAAACACCTACTGAAACGCACAGCAGCCATAAGGGCGAACAGGGATTTTTCGCCGATTCACTGGATTCGCCAAACCAAATCGATACCTCTGGTGGCATTGATGAAGAAACTGACGAAGTAGTTTTGTTTTTTGATGTTTAGCTACACAATAAGTATGGATACTTACTTTCTCTTAGGTGCACAAACTGATTTCTGAGTATCTGAAAGAGGCGCTTGTACCGAGTGCCACTGACAGAGACCCACTACGTACTCTACTGGAAAGAGAAGCAGTCAACATTTGGCAGACTGGCAGAGGTTAAAAATTTGCGGCAGTTGTATGGTTCTAAAAACAGTTTTTCAGCTTGTCAGGAAGTATTTGAGTGCTCCTATCGGTACGCCAGCTAGCGAGCGTACATTTAAGACTGCTGGTTCGATTTCGGAAGGCGATCGCTCCTCTCTAAAGCCCGAAAATGTAGAAATGTTGTTGTTTGTTGTTGTTCAATTATTTAGATGTTGTTTTGAATCAACTGTTACAGAACAAAGAAATGTATAGTATATGTGGTTTATAGCATTCTAAAAAATTTTAAGTTGATCAATGATATCCGGCATATCCGGGATCCGGTAGAAATTTGTATCTGGTCGGGCCCTACCTGTCTCGGGGGTGGGCGGGGTGAGGGGGTTTGGCCTTTCCAGCAGGGGTAACCCCCAAACCCCCTTAGTACATGTACTGTATGATAGTAAAGATACACATGTACCATCAAAAACAGAGAATAGTGAGCAAAAAGCGTGTGTCGAATTCTGGAGTGCGGCTGCAGTAAGTAGCCCGAACCCGAGGGTCCAAGGCACGTTCATGTTTCACAGACAAAATTTTATCGTAATACATCTCTTGCAGAGTAGGGGCCGTTCATAAACGACGTCGTTCCAAAATCCCGATTTTTCGGACCCCCCCTCCCCCCAAAATCGCCTTGCGTCGTTTCTTGGGAACCCCCCCCCTATGGCGACGTCGTTTTCGGTTTACCCCCCCCCGATAAAAGGGCAGTACATACAGTACTGTCACGTTTTTTTGTTACCATACTGCGCAATCAATAGAATAAATCCCTACAACCACTCTGGAAAGCTTTTCTGTATGGAGAAACGTTTGACAGAATGTGCATAAATCGAAAATAATGTAATTGAAGTACCCTAAAATTCATAAAAAAGCGACGTCGTTTTTTGCTAACCCCTCCCCCTCCTGGTGCGTCGTCTATCGTCGCATTTCAGCCGACCCCCCTCCCCCCCTCTGGAACGACGTCGTTTATGAACGGCCCCGTATCACACACAACACTACGGAAAGGCCCCGATCCGATCCGATGTGAGGGGGGCCTTACGTTACGGCGCTACGCTCAGACCTCTGCGGTCCATTGCGCGACCCCCGTAGTGTTCGTCATCTCGGACGTTTGCCCTTCTTTCACTGCCAAGCCACTCTGGCCATGCTGTTGGGCGCCAGGTACTAAGAGAGTGCCTGGCGTGGTGACGTCAGGGTGCCGACAGCTCCCAACGGCCGCCCGGCCAACTCATCTAAACCGGTATTGGCCTTATTGCTGGTTTGCCAGACGGCTCCTGACGTCGTTGATCTTCCCTCCAACGCGGCATGCTATAGGAGCGGCTTCGGTGCAATGGCAGATCCAGTTGGTTCCCATTTTACCTACTCGCTGTAACCAGCTTTCGGTGGCCTGGGTGGAGCGTTGTGCCGACGACCAACTCTTTGCAGCAAGAAACTTGCCGCGCCGAGAGGATGAACCACTACAACCGGTAGGGATGCAGGGGCCGCCGTGACTCAGAGGCAGCGAGCTACCCACTGAGCCAACGACGCGGCTCACGGAAAGGCCCCGGTAGGTTCTGAAGTCGAATCAATGGAGATGCGGTGACGCTCTGGATCTCTGTTCAAAGCCATACGTACATAGCCAAACCTATGCTGAGTTCACCTGTTACATTTTTTCATTGATTCCATGCTCTACGATCCAATCAGTTATGGACGGGTTACCTAGTCAACACAACGCAATAGCAGCTGGGCCAGACTTTTTCAACTAACTTTTGGTTTGACAGACCTATTTTTACAGTTGACAATCCACAGCACTGTGACGTCTACGTATCTTTTCGTTGGCGTTCTGATTAGACCTTTCCGCATCCTGGCACTCCTTGCACATCATCACAGCCGTGAAGTGCCGTCGCACCCGAGCACTGCAGGCCAGCAGGAGGTAGGGGTTGACCCAACAGTACACATCGTTGACGAAGTTGAGTGCCGGTAGCGCCACGGCCAGTGTGGCCGGGTCGACGCTGTTTGCCAGCAGCAAGCAGGCCATCCCACACAGCGCCGCCAACAGCGCCAGTGCGATGCCCACCAAAGCCAGCTTGATCTCTCGCTTCGGCACTCCGCCTTCACCCACTCGCAACCGATTTGCCTCCAGACGTTGAGCCCGGAACTTGTAGACCAGAAACAGGTAGCAGACTGCACAGACGGTCGCCACTGCTGAACACACGAATGCACAGCACACCAGGTAATACCACTGCAACACGCACTGTCAGACATGGGCTAGTATTTCGGCTGAGGGATTCGGATTTCGGCTGGTACATTTTCAAATTCTGAGGGGGCTGACGGAGGGGATAGCGGCGGCTGAGGGGATGATAACCACTTCGAAAAGACCGTTTAACCCGAAACTGGGTCGTTTACCCGAAGTCGTTCTTCGTTTACCCGAAGTCGTGCTTCGTTTACCCGAAGACGTTCTTCGTTTACCCGACTTCGTGAGCAAAAATGACCCAATTTTCCGAAGCTTCGGTTCGGGTTGAAAGGTTCGGTTGATTTTTTTTCCGAAGTACAAAAATGTCTTGATTCAGGTGACCCGAGTCTATCTCTTACCCGCCCCACAGGACCCGATTTTGCTGCCGAAATTCCGAAGCAAGTTTGTGTTCGTGTTAAGAGTAACCCGAATCTAGATTGTGTGGTCACCCGAATCATTTTTTGAGTTACCCGAAGAATAGTTAGGGCCTAGGGGTGACCCGAATAATTCTTTAAACTCTGCGAAACATCATTTGGGATGAATTTATCTCTTTTTCTGTGACGATTACGCAACAATCTGTGCACATTTGCATTTGCTGTTTGTTTCTAGGTGCTATGCTTCCTTTCAGCTGAATCGATCCCTGCCTCTGTTGGGCCACCCTACTTAATATAAAATCCTTCAACCAAGCGGCAATCTGCTATGCAGCTTATATGAAAAAAAATCAGACACATACACTGTAGTTAGCAATACAAAAGAAACACGTAAAAACCTAGCCAATGACAGCACTTTAATCTGCTATTCAGATCTGTTTACAGCATGTTGTTTTGCAAACACATAAACTGTTCCAGTGCACTTAGGATCGTCATAAAAGAATTCCACATTGGTGTGGAAAGACCAGTCGCAAAAACCGGGGCACAGCCTGATCTGACACCGGTAGCACATAAAAGTAGTGCCTTTCCTTTGAGCGTGAGCCATGCACTTTTCCCTAGTAAACAGTTCCTGGTCCAGAAGGTCTTCCGCACCATCAGCCATGGCGCGCGCAACTAATCTGCATGAAACGAAAGCAAACCAATACAATGAAGTAAAGTGAGCGGCGGCAAGGCAGCAAGGCAGTGCTCGGGCGGCAGCCTAATTGGCGCCAAATCCGAATTTTTACTCAGGTGCGCGCGCAAAAACGATTCGGGTCTCAGATCGGGACATGTATTCGGCCTTAGTTCGGTTGTGCAAAATCGGGTTCAGTTACACGAAGCATATTCTGGTTCAGCTTTTCTACTTCGGTTCTAGGGTAACCCGAAACCGCTATTCGGGTGACCCGATACTATACCTTGCTTCCTATTACCTCGGACTATATAGCTTCAGGATGCATGGGTCAGTCACCTTGGGGGGGAGCTCCCGAAACTGTTTCGTTTACCCGAAGTCATGCTTCGTTTACCCGAAGTCGTGCTTCGTTTACCCGAAGTCGTGTTTCGTTTACCCGAAGTCGTTCTTCGTACTCACGAAGCTACACATATATGTGTACGGTCTTTTCGAAGTGGGTAAGATAAGCCAAACAGTCAGATTTTACTAAAATCAAGGTATTAAGGCCTATTTTTCGCTGAAATAGATTAAAATAGGCTATTCTGAGCTCACTGACACATAATCTAGTCATACCTATACCATAATTTTCCGTACAAAATTCTTCCTGAAAATTGCTGAGGGGGTAGGTCCTCAAACCCCCTTTGTCCGTATCTGAGTACCAGCGTACCTAGGGGTGTACACCTCTGTGTTTTTGTTTGTCCAAAAGACTGAGTACCTACCTACCTGTAAGAGAGTGTCTGCCCAATAGAGCAGTGCCG
The DNA here is from genome assembly GCA_030248155.1 of Sabatieria punctata. NCBI lineage: Eukaryota > Metazoa > Nematoda > Chromadorea > Araeolaimida > Comesomatidae > Sabatieria > Sabatieria punctata. Next base: position 14,765 of record JASANB010005559.1, read on the forward strand.
TGTCTCCAGTGCCGTTGTTGGAGAAGTAGAACTGAGTTGGCCACAGCGGCAGATTGCAGAGCAGCGGCAACAACAGCCACACGGCGTACATGATCTTCAGCTGTTTGTCGGACCAGTCCTGGAACAAACATCTGAAGAGAAGCGTATGAGACCGAACCTTGCCTACCCTGAGGAGGGCGCACGAGCAGAGCCGATTGAAAGCCAACCACAGCACTCCGAAGACTTGAGCTTGGCCGAGGAACCAGGTGAGAACGATGTGGAACTTGGCAAGGAGGAAGGGCGCTGTCATCACCACCGACGCCATGCCCAGCCAGCCGAACATGGGAAACTTGAAGAGAAGCCAGTCTTCGACTAGACGAGCCACGTCTATGATTCCCAGCCAGAAGATCATTTTGAAGAATGGCTTGTTGAACGGTTCTCTATCGCGGTACTTGTGCAAGGTGCGTAAGAAAATTATGTAAACGATGAGAGAGGGCACCAACAGACAGAACAGAATCCAGTCACTGGTACTGGCTGCCATTAGAATCTTCTTCAGATTAGGTATTATAAGCACTCGACATGACAAACAAGGATTATTGGAACGCCTTTGCTTTTGCAGATATTAATCATCCATTATTAGTTTTTTATTGGCTAGCCTATTATTAGCTGAGCAACAAAATACGGCTTGAACTCATTTGTATGGTGGACACTAGCATTACCTGGCTATTAGCCGACGTCCGCTTTCCTTTACATCCCGCGAAACCTCAACACTAACAGAACAGTTTATTATTAGCAATCCAAATTCCAAATCGCCTCGTTTCATGCGCTGCTCACCTCTCGCAGCCAAATTGCGCTTGGTGTCACGTCACGTTGTCCCAGACAGTGGCGTACCCAGGATTTTGCAATGGGGTGTAAACTTTTGGCCTTCAAAAACGTGTTTAAATAGCACTCTGAGCTTGAAATTAACGGAAATTACAAGTTTTAGTAGTTTCAAGTGGCTTGGTTAGGCTTTTGCCCGACCAGGGCGAGAAATTTTTGCAAATTTAACCTTCGAAAACGCATTTAAAAGGTATTCTGAGCATAAAATCGACAGTTTTAGTACATAATTAATTCATTTTTCTTATTTTTGTCTAATTTTCCTCCTACCTCCACCGCAAACGGCAAAGGGGGTGTACTCACCCTACACCCCCTGGGTACGCCACTGGTCCCAGATGTCAGAAGTACAGATGGCAAATATTAGGATTTTCAGATATATGTGTATATGTATATATACAAAGTAGGTGCAAATGTATATGTATATACGTACATGTATGTACATATGCAAAGAAAAATTGAATTATTGCATATTTTTGCTTGTATATCTTAATAAAATTGCAGAATTTTGCTAAAAACTGATTTTATGGTCAAACTTATCATGCAAGCTATTACCAAACGCGACCAAACTATTTTAGCATTGAGAAAAGAGTGAATATTGTATACGGCACAACGTTCTACAAAACAGCAAAACAACCTACATACTCATTTTACTACCTCAAGCGTAATAATAATAAAATTGGCGCATCATTGAGTAGGAAAATTCTTAAATAGTGTCAAGGAACGTAAGAAGCAAATCAGATTTCTGATAAATGAATCTAAAATGTTTCAATTTCGTGAAAAAGATCGAAGAATCGGTAAACCATTCGTAGGACATCCCCATACACTGTTCAGCAATGTAGTCCGTTAGTGACGTAAATTCGACCTAGCCTGATCTTGAAAGTAAGATCTAAACTTTTGAATAACCAGTGGCAGAAAAGCCCCAATTGGGAAAAAAATCTTTCTGTGATAAGAAGTTCTGAGAACAGATAACGGTCAGGTAGCGTCCCTTAGTGAAATTTTTACCCGAAACTGCACCCATTGATTGTGTGTGTGCTTGTTGTCTCGCTCTGATCATTCTCTGCACATAATGATTGAGGCTGATGCTTGCAAACGATAAGCGACGGTCGTTTAGCAACCAGCCGGGTGGGTAGAACTAGCACAATACAAACTAGAAACCAGCTCTCTAACACAAATAGAAATTTTGAGCGAATAGGGTGGTTGGTGTCTATAGTGAATTGCAGTTTGGCATCGATGTCGACTGAAATTATTGTTCTATCCCTTTTCATCTCTCTGTCATTTGGAACAGGTGACATTTACGAAAAAGAAAAACTTCAATATGGAGAAGGTAAAACCATTACTTTCTAGCCAAGAGAACAGAGCGGCTGTTCAACAAATTATCGGAAAATGAGCGTGAAGTGAATGCAGAGGACTTACTGGAAATCAGAACGAAAATTAGACCTCAAGCCAATTGTGCCATTGCCTGCAAGAAGAAGGCTGTCTGCACTGGGTTCGCGTACCATGCAGAGAAAGAAGAGTGTCGACTGTACAGACAGATAGTAGACCAGATGGCCACGCAGTCTCATCACGGATACCAGCTTTGGACTGAACAAAACGGTATAATACAGATCAAACATGCTCGGTTCGATTTTTTAGTAATCCTCATCCGCTCAATACTTTGATGGGATCTTAGGCTTAGTTTATAGTTTCGAGACATATTCGATTAGGTTGAAACCAGTCCTCGGGTGCTAAAAACGGCTTAGATCCAAATAAAGAACTGTACGTCTACATACAGTATGGTAGAACAATCGATGATAGAAAGTGGTGAATGTTCTAAAAGCGGAGGTAGGCCAAAAATTTAGGTAGTCACTTTCAGACTGTAGGAGTGAGTCGGAGAGCCGTCTACAGACCGATTCTCCGGGCAACGACCTGCACTTCGGCATGTTTTTCGATGAAGAATACAGTTGCTGTCAGTTGTGTCGCGCCACTGTGCAATGCGTGGCATACGTTTATTCCGTAGGCACAAAGGAATGTTGGTTGAAAACTGCATTTGGCGCCACACAATTTCATGCTGATGTAAATTACGGAATCGTCAAGCTTGGTCCAGGTATTCCTCTGCACCAACGTAAACGTCTGTCCATCTTCATTCTGTGTACTGGTACAGGTTGGCGTGGATGTGCTCAAAAAATCCACCAACTAAATTACCACGGCCCCGATGCAGCTGCGGTGTCGGTGTCCGACCAGTCAGCTTGTTGTCAAACATGCAGAGGGAACGACTCTTGTTTCTCTTTTGTTTATGACACCACAAACAACATGTGTCGTCTCATACCCTACCACCCTTGGAAAGAGGATGTCAATGCCAGCACCAACCATAGCTTTGGCGTAATCACAAGACGTCCCGACAGTTTCCCGTTGCGTTGTAAGCTCTGCCGTACAAACAAAACAGATTTCTATGGATGAATTTTAGCTGATTGTCTGAAGAAAACGCAGAGAATGTTGGAGACTGATATGTATGGTCAGGATATGGGTTACGTGGGCGGTCAAAGGATGGTCATGTCAGACGAAGTATACTGTTGCGAAGCTTGCCGTGCTCATGCCCAATGCGTGGGGTATGTGTGGTTCAGAGAGGAGTGTTTCATGAAGACTGGCTTGGCACCCACCAGCAGCTTGGCCGGGGCTGTCACCGGTATTCTATTGCCTTAGCAGTGTCTATCTATTTTCCCACTTTACATTTAACATAAGGAAATCATCTCTGCGTTTACAATCTACTTTGTATCGCTTTCTTACAAAAACATATTCGGGCGGCAAAAAGACAAAATCTATCTGACATAGTCCGATGGGTTTTCAAAACGAGAACGCACAAGTAATAAGGTACGGATTAATTGGACGGCTATTTATTTGCAGTGTTGCCAGCTCGGATGTGACGTGTGTTTTTTCGATTTTTTCCATTGAGGTTGGACTGTACAGTGGTTGAACTCTGACATATTACAGACCAGGGATGGATATTTTTCCGAGAAAAACCTCGGCCTGTTTATTTCCAGTAGAGCGGACAATGGACAGTACAGTCCACTGTACACTATCTGCACCTGGCAGGCCTGAAAGAAAACTACGGTAAATTACATTGATTCACTTCTCTTAGTCAAAATTATTTCATACAAACGATTTTCCCTTGAGTGAAAGTAACAAATAGTTTCAGAAAAATGGCTTGAAAACTTTGTTTTAGTTCAGAAAAGCCTTGAAAAAACTTGGTGATGAATTCCTGAAGGCTGTTAATCGTGTTGCTTTTGATACGTTTCGAAACTGCCGTCCATCAATAAACGCTATATGCAAATTTTCTTACAGCAGTTTGGCTTTTTGCTTTATCATGCCAAATTTGGTCTTTTCTGTTGTTTTTCTAACCGTTTTGAGTCAATCTGGCCTATTATACATCGCAATTTTGTAACTGAAAAATGACGTAAAATTAAATGGCTCATTTCAGTTTGAGTTTTTTCCGCGTTTTATGTTTTTTTTCGATCCTTAGGAAAAAATCATTTTTTTCGAAAAAAACGAGAAAAAACACCGGAAAAAACAAACCTCACATGCCTGTACAGACGAAAACGTTTTGTTCTAGATATTTTTTATTTTTCAGGTTTGCTTTTCATGTTCGATCTATGTGTTTTTGTTTTCTAGTGCCTACGGGCCTCACGGCAACGGTGTACTGTTGCAAAAAGGAGCTTCAGTTCCCCAAAAATAAAAAAAAACATTAATTTATTTCTGTTTAAGCCCAATGAACATTTGTTTTTAGTGGATGTTCACTAAATGCGTTATTGGTTGTCCATCTTGTGTACGATCCTATGGTTCCTGTATTTCATAAAATCTCTCGAAAAATAATCCTACCTGGGCTTATTTTAGGTACAAGCTTTCCGTAAATTTGCCCTAGGACTTATTTTTGATTTCAACATTTTGTCTGTCTAATCACAGCTATGTGAAGCAATCTTTGACTCTGTTCTGTTTTTCTACTTGGCATTAAGACAAAATTACGTACGTTTGTTGTTTGCTTAAATAAAATCAGTTGCGAAATTAGCCCTACTTTTATGAATTGAACTCTTCTGAATGACCCAGAATACTATGAATCTGGATGTGGAAGTGTTTACAAGTTATTTCGGGTACAGAACGCTATATGCTTGTGTGCTGTGATGACGTGTTATGTATTGAAGAATTTATCTGGTACTAGTACCACACATTCGGCTATATTAATGGGTACCCTACCCACCAGGACATCCAACATGGTTCTGTTGTTGCTCGATTACAAGTACATTCAGTTAAGGACGGTCGGTCATAGACGGGGTCTCGGCACCAATGAAGAATTTATCTGGTACTATTTTTTTTTATAGTACAAAACACAACACAATAAAATCAAAGAACCGCACACAGGAAATACGTAGTGAAACACTCAGTAAACAACAGATATTCTTTCAGTATATACAGATATCGTCTGCTGTTCGATGCTTCTAGCTAACTTGTTTTTCTGATTTTGACCACGTAGTAATTGCAGTAAAATGCTTTTTCTATGTACATACCTTAGCGATTTGTCTAGTCGGTGTAGTTGCGTCAGCATGTTGTAAACAACAATGACGCGCAAATTAGGATTACATTATACACACGGCGCTCCGCCCCGCGTATCGATCGCTTCTTTAGGAGGATTGGCAGCTCCAGTTGTTGGCCTCTCTACAACAAAATTTCTCCACTTTGCTCTTCTAGGACACAAGCGCTCGAAATGGATTTTGTGAAGAAGCTCGTATGTCTTCGTAATCACAAAATTTATCGAATAACTGGATAATTCCGGTGTTTAGTTTTTAAGAAAAAAGCAAGACATTAAAGAGAAGGATACTTCATTATTAGACGCCTTCCCAGCGCCTATCCCAAAACCGGTGCTAGTACACTTGTTCAGATTTCTTCCGTGGCAAGATCGGGTCAGATTCGAGCGGGTGTGCCGGCAAGTCAGACATTTAACGCGGGATTTGTCTGCTTCTTCCATTGCCGTCGCACATGATGTTATAGTGGCCTTTTATGACTGGCCAAAGTATTCATCTGCCGTAACAGCAACCGTGAACCCGACATGGCCAAAATATCAGGAGCTAGTGGTTTCTTACGACGATTTGGATGCCTTACATCGCCTACTTACCCAAGTACCAGCGGTTCGATTGCATTTTAGACTGGGCTATGATTATTCTGTTTCACCCCAGCTATTATCTACAGTCACCAGTGCTACTAGCTGTCTTCGAAAGCTGGTAATTTTCAGAGGTGTTTTGGACGGACTAAAAAGAGATATTTGGAAGGCGTTTTGGACGCAATTGCCACTCCTGAACTTGGTGGCAATGAATGCTGTGGAGTGTGAAAATCTGGATCTGGTATTGATTGATCTGATCAGAACAAGACCAGTAAAAGAGTTGGAGTTCTATGCCACCACTTCTAACATTAGCAATGATACTTTAGCTTCGTTGGCCAACAACTGTAGCCAAATCAGTCATATCACTTGCGATAAAGCACCGATGGTGACTAATCAAGGTCTCGATGCATTGGTGACTGCATTACTTGCTTTACCGCTTCCTAATGCGGGAGGACTGCAGACTGAACTGTATTTTGCCGACTGTAACCTCAACAAACAACAGTTTCTTGACAAATTTGGTTCCATTTTATTACCTATGGTTTTCCAATCTCACGAATTGGTACCTGTTACCGATGATGTGTCTGTTGAGAGTGTGGTCAAATTTAGTAATCAACGAATCTCCGTGCAAATATGTGAAATTGATGGTTAAATACAGAAAAAGGCAGAGATGCAGTGCAGTTATACCTAGTATTATAAGTTCCTTGCGCCGATCCGTCAGAGCCAAAAGTCACTGAAAGACCCCTAACAAAACAGCAGTTTATACTGTAGGTATAGACGGCTAACGTAGGCAATGTTGAAATATGGTTGTAAGTTCGTGCAGAGTGTCAACAAAGCGATAGCTTTACAAAGTGTTTAAAATAACTAACGTATCAGTTACTGGATAGCCGGGACGTGGACAAGAACAAAAATCATAGGTACGTTTAGGTACGTACGTTGCAATGTGTGTTTCCAGGTCTTTACTAGGTATTTTCAAGTCTGCTTTTCAGGACGTACGGGAGCAACTTACGATGCCTACTAAAACTCACAAGTTTAGCACCAGTTTACGTAGGCGCATAAAACTTTACTGCAACATTATCTTGGGACAAGTTTCCCTTTTCAATCATAAAAACAGCTCAAATCTTTCTAATCCGGCTCGCTTGAGCCGTCACAAATGTTGCGAGTCCCCAGAAGAGAAATTTGATTCTGATGCGCTGTCAGGAATTCATTAGCGCCGGAAATCGACCTCTGCGCGCCGATATATTGATTCAGAGCATCTTGAAAAGCCTTTCTAAACGACAAACGAGCCTAAATTGGCACCATTGGAGAGCGTCTACGGCCTAACACTTTACCTTTAAGAGTCTCTAATTGAGCGTGTCCTAGAATCTTCTCATGTACTTTGCCATACTGTACGTATGTACAACTATTTTTTGGCCACGCGCCAACAGTTATTAGTTACAACACGTGTCAAATAGAAACAGCTTTGATCCAGTTTCTAGTGTTTGCGTGTCGGCCAGCTCAGCCCGGCGGTTTCTGGTGTAGACTTTCAATCGATTGCACAAGGCCAGTTTTACATACCTGTCTCTCGCCCTTTCTCTCTATAGACCTGCTAGCCACATGCCTAGCACTTGCTCTCTGATTAAATTCTTTTTCATTTTGGCTTCTTTCATTGTTATCTGTAGAAGCAGCAAATCTTAGGCACGAAGGCTCCCGAAATGATTTTCTTGCTGAAAGAAAGAATTGCTATTGTAAATAGCTAAACGGACCTAAGTGAGTGTTTGGAGTTACTCAAGTTCACTGAGATACATAGTAGAATGTGCGTACGGGTTTTATGGAGCCATTATTACCAGGACGCCAGAATTGCGATAAATTTCCGCTCGACTAAGCACTAATTGCCGGTCAGACCAATTGAGGTGTCAGGTAAAAGAGCATAATGTGTGGCCGGCTTTACATCGATTTTGCCGTGCATTGGCCAAAAGCCATCATCCCACTCTCTCAGGTGTTATCTCTAGGCCGGCAGTTGCTTGGCCGTTTAACCACTCGCCATGCGGCAAGGCGGTTAAGCCTAAAATATTCTGCTGCCGACGCCGCCGCTGGGACAGCGCCGCTTCCTCCTTTGGGCGTCAAATGGCAGCTCTGGTGTCTTCGAGTGCCGACGTCCTTTCTGTTCTCGCTTAACATTTCATTACTTCCGGCCCTTGGGTCTTGCCCGGCAAATTAGTGTTCAGCCGGATTAGCCGACAGAAGTCTGCAACTAGATTGAGACGAGTTTTTTACTGCCGCTGCCTCCCTGGCCATTGCTACGGAAATTAGCTGGCTAGGGCAAACGTGCCGGTCGGTAGCATGCTTTAGTGCAATCCAGGTACACCCCTTCCGGCAGAGGTAGGAAGAAAATAACGATTAAAAAAGTAGATTAAGTACTAATGCTGTTAATCTAGCCTGCTTGGCTGTTTGAAAATCCCAGGTGCATCATTGGCTCTACAAAAGCTCAAATTTGCGCAGTGGCAACTTCAAAGGAACCTAGAAAGGTGAAAGAAAAAGTTTAGTAAACTTTGGTCAAAAGTTCTTGCAGGAATTCTGAGCTAAGTTTGTAAACGGTTTTTGATTGGTTTTCCTGAATACTGCTAGACAACCTTTGAATACAAAATCAGTGTGCCACCTGTTAGAGATGCGCGCTATGCAGTCTTCTGAGGCTTTGGGCGTTAAAGAATGTAGAAGCTGTTCCAAGTTTTACTAATCTGCCGCTGACTCTGAATTTTACTACCAGACACTGGTAAAAATATTTTTCGACTCACCTTCGATACGTTTGTAGTACTAGGGCGGCAGTTTCAAGCTTAAATTCAGTTTCTTTGACTGAAAATTAATAATTTGGACGGTAGTCATACACAGTAATTCCAGATCAGACTGCCCTTTGCGGATTCCCGGCTGAGTTTTTGTTGAGGAAGCACTTTGCTGTGCTTTCCAACCAGGTAGACACAATAATAGAACCGGTTTCTCTTGAGATTAGAAATTGAAAATTATCACTCTGACATCACGAGAATGTTCATTTTGGTATGGTTTTCTTGTACTACTACTCAATCCGAGTTTTTATCAGGACGTACGTACGTACAGTACAGTACGTAGATAAACTAATAGTCTTTCTGCACCGAATTCAGCGGCTCGTTTTACACATAATGTGTGTCTGTTGAATCAGAACCGGCTCTGCTCTGACGCGCATTTCACATAATTGATGTGCAGGCCAACCGGCTGACGCCTTCCATTCCATCTCTGCGGGCTGACTCAAATCTTTGCTACCATGCGGCGGGGCAGCCCGCAAATCGTACGTAGGCTGGATTTGTTATTGTAGCGCCAATAAACACCTCTAAACGATGCGGTTGCCCCTCCCTACCGAGTTGTTGCTCTTTGTAGATTGCTATGGATGACGATACACCCAGTCCGAGCCCTAGACTATGGGCTGAACCCTCACATAAGGTAGAGCTTTTTGTCAGGTACGTACTACGCGTTTGGTTTTGTTAGAAGAAACAAAGTCTGACTAACCTTCCAGAGCTTTATTCGATTTCGACCCCAGCCACGAGATCTTTCTGCCCAAAAAAGGCCTGCAATTTCACATTGGCGACGTGCTGCACGTGACCAACGCCGCCGATGACGAGTGGTGGACTGCCCGACATATCGCCGAAGATGGGCAGGAGAGAGAATCAGGGATTATACCCAGCGTTAAACGGTACTTTTTTCTCTAATACACACTCTCGATTACTATGGAATTGTAGGGTTGAAAAAAAGGAGCGCACGAAGAGAAGACATATAAATTTCACTGGAGCCACGCATCATCACCCTATTAGGCCTAGAGTGCGTGTACTTTTTAAATTTTCTTGTATTTTTGACAATTACTGAAGCAGAAATGTTTTCAGACGCGTTCCAAGTCTCCGGTGCGCTCGGCTGGAAATGCAAATTCTCATGTATGAGTGGATGAATACGCGAACAGAATGAATGCATTGACTCGACTAAAAGCTATAAATTTTCAGAGCCACAAAACACCGCTTGTATTGGTGCGAAAGTTTCCCTTTGTCAAAAGACACACAGAGCTGAAAATTAACGGTAGTTTAGTCATGAATTGAGCGATTAACGTTGCTCCAATGCAATTTCAGCTAATATTAATGGTCACTTACCAGAACACGTGCCTTCCTACCAGCCGGTCGAAAAGAAAACAAGTAATCTATACCGTTGTCAAGTAAATTAAAATTAAAATTAAATTAAATTCGAAAATAATTTACTCCCGAAGAGTAAATTAAATGGCAAGTAAATTAAAATAAAATTACATCTCTGAGGAAAATGTCGAAGCAAGTAAAAAGTAAATTAAATTAGATTGAAAAGCCAGAAAAATTTACTTTTAATTTACTACTAATTTACTTCTAATTTGCTTCATTGACCATTCGATCTGTGGTAGTTTTGGCTCTCGCGTATTACTTTGTGTGATTCTGTGTCTTCTCTGTCTGCCTATTCAACCGCAGAATGTACAGTACATATGCTCTCACTGTTGGAAACCCAGCTACAATGCAGCAGATACCATTCAACTCACAATTTTCCTCTGAATTTTTTTGATATTTCTGAGGACTGTGTCCTTCCATGACCTACATATGTTAACTAAAACAAATAACTCCTTAAGGATCACTAAAAGTGTCCGCCAGAGTGTCCGGCCGGACACGTGCTTGTCCGGGCGGACACGCGTGTCCGGCCGGACACTAAAATTTCGGACAATTTTCTGGTTTGTCTCGGACACTTTGGCAAAGTGTCCGAACCACCGTAAAAGTGTCCAGACCATAAAGGAAAATGTCCAAACAACTGTCAAAGAGGCCGGATCACAGCCAGGGTTGTATATTTTTCCGAAAAAAACCTCGGCCTGTTTTTTTCCAGTTTTTTTCCGGTTTTTTTCCGGTTTTTTTCCTAAATCGCGGAAAAAAACTCCAGCCCAAGTTCTGAGTATCCTAGGCTGGTTTTATGATTCTTAACGCTTTCTAGCGCCTTCCTCAGTCTTGTTAGACCAGAAATACACGTGTTACATTGATATAAATCACGAAACAGGCATGAAACGGTGCCTGACAGGTTCCATAAATAACGCTATATGCAAATTTTCTTACAGCAGTTTGCATTTTTGTTTTTCATGCCAAATTTGGTCTTTTTGTTGTTTTTCTAACAGTTTTGAGTCAGTATGGCCTATTATACATAGCAAAAGTCCATTTTTTTAATGAAAAATGACGTAAATTAGCTATTTTTAGCTTGAGTTTTTTTTCCGCGATTTATGTTTTTTTCCGACCCTTAGGAAAAAAACCGGTTTTTTTCCGGAAAAAAACAGTTTTTTTCCGGTGTTTTTTTCCCACCTCACATCCCTGATCACAGCCACACATGCAGTAGGGTGCAGTACAAATTCAGTGTGCAAAGTTTGTGGTACCTCAGGTCTGTTACACTGTCTCACACTTGTTATACAGAAATGGAATCATTTTCAAAGTCATAACGTTTTCCTGGCCTTATGCACTGTTTGTTAAGGCGTGGTTAGGTAATAAACGCAATGCTCACCATTATGTGCACTCCCTCCACTACTGTAGGCTCCTGGCAGCAAAAATCTGTCTACCGCCTGATTTTTTATGGTCCTCTACAACCTAAAATCTGTCTGTGGCAGGTCGAAAATATACCCGTTTTGGTCCGCGGCAGACAAAAAAATTGTCCAAATGTGTGTCCGGCTGTCCAGGACACAAGGATTTTTGGTACGCGGCAGACCAAAAATTTGTCCGAATGTGTGCCCGGCTGTGCAGGACACAAGGATTTTTGGTCCGCGGCAGACAAAAAATTTGTCCGAATGTGTGTCCGGCTGTCCAGGACACAAGGATTTTTGGTTCACGGCAGACAAAAAATTTGTCCGAATGTGTGTCCGGCTGTCCAGGACACAAGGATTTTTGGTTCACGGCAGACAAAAAATTTGTCCGAATGTGTGTCCGGCTGTCCAGGACACAAGGATTTTTGGTTCACGGCAGACAAAAAATTTGTCCGATTGTGTGTCCGGCTGTGCAGGACACAAGGATTTTTGGTCCGCGGCAGACAAAAAATTTGTCCGAATGCGTGTCCGGCTGTCCAGGACACATGGATTTTTGGTTCACGGCAGACAAAAAATTTGTCCAATTGTGTGTCCGGCTGTCCATGACACAAAGATTTTTGGTTCATGGCAGACAAAAAATTTGTCCGAATGTGTGTCCGGCTGTCCAGGACACAAGGATTTTTGGTACGCGGCAGACCAAAAATTTGTCCGAATGTGTGCCCGGCTGTGCAGGACACAAGGATTTTTGGTCCGTGGCAGACAAAAAATTTTTTCCGAATGTGGCTCCGGCTGTCCAGGACACAAGGATTTTTGGTTCACGGGAGACAAAAAAATTGTCCGATTGTGTGTCCGGCTGTTCAGGACACAAAGATTTTTGGTTCACGGCAGACAAAAAATTTGTCCGAATGTGTGTCCGGCTGTCCAGGACACAAGGATTTTTGGTTCACGGCAGACAAAAAAATTGTCCGAATGTGTGTCCGGCTGTCCAGGACACAAAGATTTTTGGTTCACGGCAGACAAAAAATTTGTCCGATTGTGTGTCCGGCTGTCCAGGACACAAAGATTTTTGGTTCACGGCAGACAAAAAATTTGTCCGAATGTGTGTCCGGCTGTCCAGACACAAGGATTTTTGGTACGCGGCAGACAAAAAATTTGTCCGAATGTGTGCCCGGCTGTCCAGGACACGGATTTTTGGTCCGCGGCAGACAAAAAATTTGTCCGAATTTGTGCCCGGCTGTCCAGGACACGGATTTTTGGTCCGCGGCAGACAAAAAATTTGTCCGAATGTGTGTCCGGCTGTCCAGGACACAAGGATTTTTGGTCCGCGGCAGACAAAAAAAATTGTCCGAATGTGTGTCCGGCTGTCCAGGACACAAGGATTTTTGAGTGTCCGGCCGGACACGCGTGTCCGGCCGGACAAATGAGTGTCCGCCCGGACAAAACTTTTAGTTAGCCACCGGTGGCTAATATGAACCTTAAGGAGATAAGGAATCTCACTCAAGCCAGATTTCTAGTCAAAGGGCCTATCCTGCAATAGCAGTTTTACCGTCCTGTTCTTATGAATAAACGTTTTCAATTCAAAAATTCTAGGTGGGCAGAATTTGGCAAACTGCAAGGCTCACTAATAGTCTGCAAAATAGAATAGACATTTTACCGCCCTGAAGTTATGGACTAAAACCTGCTGACTTCTATTATGTATATCGTAATTGGTCAGGGCTAACACCCATAGAGGTTACTCTAGATGCTTGCTTGATTGATAAATCCAAAATGGCGATTTGGTGATTTCACAACGGACAAACATGTTTCTCAGAAATCTTAATTAGAATCCTATAACGTATAGCATGTCAAGCTACAGGTTTCGTACAACCACTGATGCATGAAAACCCCTTTGTTTCATCAAATTCTGGTCTGTCCATAAGACAGTGTTATCGAAAGCTTTTCATCTGTTGGTCCTAGAAAAAGTAAATAAGATGCATTTCTGAACAACTGATTTTACCATAAAAATGACACCATTTGAAAAGCTTAACAAAAGGATGGAGTTACATTCATAATGCCATCAGTTCACTAGAAATCCATACTCAGATATTTGGTGATTTTGGAGTATTTTCTGCATAGAAAAGTAAATTAGAATTTAATTAGAAGTTGAAAGTAAATTAAAATCAAATTAAATTGTTCGCAAATCAGTGCAAGTAAATTAAAAAGCAAGTAAATTATTTTGTGGAGGTGCAAGTAAATTAAAAAGCAAGTAAATTAGTAAACTAATTTACTTGACAACGGTAGTAATCTAGCTAGTCCAGTTCCACACAAACAATCAGAATGGCTCTGTGATATGCAAATTTTTGTTTCTAGTTGACTATCACCGTCCAGTCGTGTTGATGGGTCCTTTGAAGGATCGACTGCGTGACGAGCTTTTAGCCAAAGGCTCCACTCAATTCGAGAGGTGCACTAACCCCACTGATCTTGATACCATAGGATCTATCGCCCGATCATCTGTTCGTTTTTTGTCCAATTATAGTCGGCATATGTGTGCGACAGCTAATGGTTTCAGAGCAAGCATTGCATCGTAGATCCCATACTAGACAACACGGTCAGCGAATTGACTCAAAACGACCTGTACCCTGTCACTATTTTTATCAAAGCTTCCGGAACCGATCAGCTAAGGTGGGTTTTTAGGTATTAACTGTATATTCTTAAGCTTTCTAAAAGAAAGGTGCCTATGACGAAAATTGATCTTTCTGAAGCCTTAAAACTGTTAAAACATCACACGTACGTTACGTACTGTACTGCACTGAAAGCCGAAAGAACAGTTTCTGTAATTATGGTGCACTGCACCAACGTCGGCTTGGTGGTGGGTTCTGGACTGAATTTGACAGTTCGATTTACTTTAGGGAGTGGAACAAACGGTGGTCTCAGGATTTTGCACACAAGCAGTACCAAGAGTTCGAGCGAATGAGGCTGTCGTTCGCCAATTACATCTCAGGTACCTACTGCACTGCACCCGTTCACACCCAACCCAAAGCGATTGTCTCTCTGAATTTCAGCAACAGTGTCGGGTGATACTCCAGAAGAGATTTACCACAAAATTTTGTCTGTGATAGAGCATCAGTCGGCAGAAACCGATGTGTGGGTGCCCTCAAAGAAAGAGATATTTTGTGATTGACTGATTTTATTTTATGTAAATTCTATTTACTGTATTTACGTCGGGTTAGTTCCTTCTAGCAATGATCTATGTTACTGCCAACAGTTACGAATGTCCGGCACCACGGGGTTGTGGGTCATCCAGTGGCGTAGCCAGGATTTTGCAAACGGGGTGTAAAATTTTGAACTTGACTTTTTGGGCCACTGCCCAACAAGGGAGAGAAAATTTCGCAAAACTAACCTTCAAAAACGTGTTTAAAAACCATACTGAGGTTAAAATTGACAGACATTACAAGTTTTAGTAGTTTAAAGTGGCCTGGTTGGGCTTCTGCCTGACCAGGGCGAAAAATTTTTGAAAATGTAGCCTTCGAAAACGCATTTAAAAGGTATTCTGAGCATAAAATGGACAGTTTTAGTACACAATTAATTCATTTCTCTTATTTTTGTCTAGTTTTTCCTCCCTACCTCCACCGCAAAGTTGGGGGTGTACACACTCCACACCCCCTGGATATCCGCCACTGGTGGTCATCCAATGAAAGGCCAAACCGAGCTATAAATAGTGAGTGAGGTGCAGTCGGTATAGATTACGGGTTATTACCGGGTTTCCAGAGAAACGAAAGTGCAATTTGCAGAAGCCATAATTTTGTCTGCGTCTAATAACGAGTCTAGATGTGTTGGCCTGATCAACAAGACTACTGACAGATTTAGCATGTCGCGCTCGACCAACTCAAGAACAGACGAGGTCGACTTGCTCTCCTTCGACCGAATCCCCGCGTTGGGTGTTCCGGAAAGACAACAAGTACGACGAATGGATTCGACCGAAGACTTCCAGACCGAGATCCTCAACCGACTTTACATGGACGGAAGGCCGGCCAAACCCTCGCACAGCAAACGCCAGCGGCAAAAAACTCTTGACGAAAAGCGCCAAATGTTCGTTCGAACTCGCACGATAGGAACTTGCGATGACCTTGCGGTCATTGAAGAGCACGTGGCCGAGATGAAGTTGAAACGGAATCAGTTGAAGAGCAGGACCCAGGAAAGCAAAAGTGAAGGTACTTGCTGTATGCGTACTGTAGAAAGCATACATTACACATATCTGGGTTTGGTAAGTATCACCACGCTTGACAAATCTGTTAGTGATGTAAAAAATTAATTTAATTGTAATTGAAATTCGTATAATTGGCCCGTTTTTAATTTCAATTCAATTAATTTAATTTAATTGAAATTGAAAAGTTGGGCCATAATTTAATTGTAATTTAATTGAAATTCGCCTGGAATTTCAATTATGTTTTCAATTATTTTTTGTGGTAAATGTAACGAAGTGCGCAGGTACATAGGTATTAGAGGCGCTAATGACTAGAAACAAAATCCTGCAGTATTTAGGCTTTGTCGCCTATTTCATACTGACCTGACCTCACTTTCTTTTGTAATATTTTATGCTCTGCTTTTCATTTCGTAGTTCGTAAAAGTTAAAACAGCGATTTTTGGATTAATGATGGATTTACAGGAAGCGATGTTGGTCAAAAATGCTGAAAACCTTTACGTAGATACAGTGTAGTTTGTGTACTGGTATTGAAATGAACTACTGTAAATTTTCCCCAGAATGCCATTTTGTGTGTTTTTAAGAGGTACGTTTTTAAATTTTCTCACCAGGTCGGGCAGTAGCCCAACCAGGTGGTTCCAACCTTTTACACGTACATTTTTTATCCTTTTGCACGGACAAGTCCTGGGTATGTATGTCACTGCGTTTTAACACAAAACACGACGATTTTTGAAAAAATTGGAAAGATAATTGAAAAAAATGTATAATTGAAGTTTTCCGCGGTTCCATAATTTAATAGTGTTTCCGATCAAATTAAAATTAAATAACAAAATTAAATTGTTTTGGCCAAAATCACCTAGTAAATAGCAATTTAATAACGAATTAAATTTCTCGCGATGACTGTCAAACAAATTAAAATTATATTAAGACGCAATTTCTGAGAGGATTCAATGTCTCATAAGGGAACCTCCCTACTTTGGACAGGGTCACATCACGGATTTCGATATTTCTATGATAGTTCAATAGTAATTGATGAAAAACCATGATGCGCCAAGTATCAGCCCGATCGGCCCACATGGGCCTGCTGACCACCTCCTTGAAGTGACCGGTCCAGAGCGAAATTTGCAAATTTGGGTCCCTTCATTCAAGTCATTGTATCTTGCCGACATCTAGAGTTACAGTGACCGTGAGCCCACCAAACGATCGAGAACGATCCGAGGATTACAAATATCACAGTTAAAAAGCGGTATCTAGCTCCGTACCGCAATTTAGGGTAAAAAACGCGGTTCAACACTGAATTTTTAGCATACCCGGTGACACGTTTGACCAAATTTAAGTACATTAGAATGATGGGCCAGAAGCAGATTTTTTATATAATATAGCACAGTAAATGCGCAACATACATGCAAAAAATCAGCAAAATCGACGCGCCAGATAGGGTCGAAATCGGCCCTTAAAATCTCGGCGATAAATTTTTTTTCACTCAATGTCAACAAAAATTATCCTTCTAGATCAATTTTTTTGTAGAATGTGAATATTGAACTGTTTTTATGAAAGTTTTACATTGAAGCCCAATAACATTGAAAACGGTCAGTATTGTGCGGCTCTACTGTGTACAATGCATGTTACGGAATGCATATAATAAACCAATCTGCGTGCATATAATTGTGCACATTTAACAAATGAATGTCTTGTTTATTGCATAATTCCTTCATTTCTCCTGTTTTTAGTCAATTTTCCTCCCCACCTCCGCCGCAAAGGGGGGTGTACCCACCCTACACCCGCTGGATACGCCACTGTTTAGACTCTGTTTTCGTTTGGAGGTTGATGCGGTGCATTTAGATGCATACGGTGACATTGGGCTTTGGGCAACGTTCATTTCTATTCACCTTTCTCAACTAGCAAGTTTAAGAGTCCGTCTCTGGTCAGATCGCGTTTTGGCCCTTTGCCCTATTCAGACCCAAAATTGAAACTTTGAGCTAGAGAGCTCTAAGTTGGCACACTAATACATACTTATGAGTTATCTTTCAGCTGCAAAGGATTAGTGGATCTGACGCTCCTGTCCTGAGATATAGCCTTCCGAATATCGGTCTGCTTAACTATGGGACCAAAATTTCAAACTCGAATTTCTCGCTTCATACTCTAGATGTCGGCAAGATACAATGACTTGAATGAAGGGACCCAAATTTGCAAATTTCGCTCTGGACCGGTCACTTCAAGGAGGTGGTCAGCAGGCCCATGTGGGCCGATCGGGCTGATACTTGGCGCATCGTGGTTTTTCATCAATTACTACTGAACTATCATAGAAATATCGAAATCCGTGATGTGACCCTGTCCAAAGTAGGGAGGTGCATTGAATTCTCTCAGAAATTGCATCTTAAATTTCGTAAAATTGGCCTAGAAATTTAGTATGAATTTGATATTAATTTGATATAAATTTGCTTGGTTCGCCAGGTTCATTAACCAAAGTTTGGCTACAAAACAACAAGTTCAGTCCAAAGATGACCTTGTTCATGCTTACAGCAAAGATATCAACTCTTTAAATGCTAATTTGTAGACCATTTGTCGCCATCTAAAGAAAGGTCAACTCATTTTGGACTGACACTACCCAGGTTTTGAGCTGTTTTCTCAGGAATTGAGTATTGATTTTAGCAAATTTATATTTAATTCATATCGAATAACAAATTTGTTTCAAATTAAATTTCAGAATTTGGGTACCAAGCAAATTAATAGCAATTTATTTTCAACTGAAGGCTGAGCAAGCAATTTAAGAGCCAGTCTCTGAACCGATCGAGTTTCAGTATTCAGACCCAAAAATGAAACTTTGGCGTGGAGGGCTCAAAGTTGGAGGACTAAAACATATTGACAAGTTTTATCAATGACCTGCAAAGAATTTCCAGATTCGACGCTCCACGCTCGAGATATGGCCTTCTAAAAATCGGCCTGCTTAACATGCATTTTGCGAGAAAGTCAACTTAGCTATAAGGGAAGGTGTTTAAGCAACTTGTTTTCGCGGATCCGGCTGGTAGCCAAACATGTTAAAATAGATGTCAAACGAACACCAACGGTGCATGTTCGAACACCAGCGACCCCCTAGAGCCGGAGCTGTACCCCCCCAAAGTTGGGTCGGTAACCCCTTTTCGGTCATTTTCTCGACATTTACTCAAACGATCACCATTCACTCGTTTCTCAAGAGTCAGAACAGGCGTGCACACGGTTGGATAGCCCTGACAGTTGCCTTTCAGACGCTGCACACAGCGCTTCCGGAACGTACCCGGTTAGCGAGATATTCTCCGAAAACTACGAAATTTAGCGAAATTCCGACTCGATTTTTTTCCGAGAAATCGCTATAACTTCTGCCATATATGCGGGGTCAAGCTGATTTTTGCTAAAAAGATAAAACGCAAAATGCCAAACAAAATTAACCTATTTCGGAGGCAAGTTGTTGGGGTCAGGGGGGTGTTTTGCAATTTGAAGCCAGTCAAAAAATATTTTTTTGCTCAGAATAAAAAACAAACACACCATTTTGGTGCAGTTTTGCCCGCTGATTACGAATATGAACTTGGTTTGGCTGGATTCCTTTTGGTTCGGGAGAAATTTGCATCCAAATCTTCGAGTGGCTGTATTTCTAAAGTGGCACTGCTCATTAGCATGAGCAAGAACCATGCTAGAAAGCAGTTTTTCTTATGTAGTTTTTGATGCTGATTCTGAAGATAATCATATTTTTTATCTACGTTGAGCAGTTCTGAAGATATGGGCATTTTGAGAATTTGCGAACAAAACCGTAGCAGTTGGTATGCAATGGTGGTTTGAAATGTTACTCAATTCTGTCATATGCTAGATACATGCTAGATCATGGAATTAGCATCACCTAATGCAGTTTTTGCCGCTGATTATGAAAATTACCTCTATTTTTCAATCGGACGGCTTCTGAGTGAGTTACTTAGGCCTGGTGCCCTGTCATCCACATTATAAGAAATTTATCAAACAGGTGCGTGAAATAGCAACTGTTATATGCAGGTTTCTTCGCTGATTCAGAATACGACCTTATTTTTGCGCTACAATGACCCTGTCACGAGTTATAGACCTCTAAAGTTACTTCAATATCCATGCTTTCAGGAGTGGTAATCTGGAAATAGATAGTCTGCGCTTTGGCACTTGTGAAGCGAATAATCTATCAAAAATAGTGTATCCGACCTATATTGAACCGCTGGTTTCAAAAATGACCTTACTTCTGCTCTACAAGCTATTGATTTTAAGATACAACTTTCTGCACTTCTTTCACAAGAATATGACAGAACCTTAAAATGAAAGGCTTTTAGAGCAGAAGTAAGGTCATTTTTGAAACCAGCGGTTCAAAATAGGTCGGATACACTATTTTTGATAGATTATTCGCTGATCGGAATTCAGACCTAACAAACGGGGTTTTTGCGTAACTTTTTGAGTAGTTTAAGAATCTTTTACTAAATTTCATTTTTGGAAAAAAAAATTTTTTTCGCCCCCCTATCGGGGGGCATAACTCGTCTGGAACCCCCCTAGACCGTTCTTTTTATTTCAGATTATTCTAGCGCTATATCTTAGCTACACGCCGGTGTAAAACATTACCGGCTACCGGACGGCAAACACTGAAATATTTGCGTTCAAAAATTAAAAATGCCACATTTTGCATGTTTCACTGTGCCCAAAAATTTTCAACTCCATGTTCCAGCTTACCAATTGGAGTTGAATGCTAAAAATTGATGTCTAAGCTGTACTTTTTGAGTAGTTTAAGAAATTTCATTGAATTTCATTTTTGGAAAAAAATTTTTTTTCGCCCCCCCCCTATCGGGGGGCATAACTCGTCTGGAACCCCCTAGACCGTTCTTTTTATTTCAGATTATTGTAGCGCTATATCTTAGCTACACGCCGGTGTAAAACATTACGGGCTACCGGACGGCAAACACTGAAATATTTGCGTTCAAAAATTAAAAATGCCACACTTTGCATGTTTCACTGGGGTACATAAATTTCCAACTCCATGTTTCAGCTTACTAATTGGAGTTGAATGCTAAAAATTGATGTCTAAGCTGTACTTTTAGAGTAGTTTAAGAAACTTTCATTGAATTTCATTTTTGGAAAAAAAAATTTTTTTGTCACCCTATCGGGGGGCATAACTCGTCTGGAACCCCTAGACCGTTCTTTTTATTTCAGATTATTGTAGCGCTATATCTTAGCTACACGCCAGTGTAAAACATTACGGGCTACCGGACGGAAAACACTGAAATATTTGCGTTCAAAAATTAAAAATGCCACATTTTGCATGTTTCACTGTGCCCAAAAATTTGCAAAATGTGGCATTTTTAATCTTTGAACGCAAATATTTCAGTGTTTGCCGTCCGGCAGCCCGTAATGTTTTACACCGGCGTGTAGCTAAGATATAGCGCTACAATAATCTGAAATAAAAAGAACGGTCTAGGGGGGTTCCAGACGAGTTATGCCCCCCGATAGGGGGGGGGGGGGGCGAAAAAAAATTTTTTTTCCAAAAATGAAATTCAATGAAAGATTCTTAAACTACTCAAAAAGTACAGCTTAGACATCAATTTTTAGAATTCAAGTCCAATTGGTAAGCTGGAACATGGAGTTGAAAATTTTTCGGCACAGTGAAACATGCAAAATGTGGCATTTTTAATTTTTGAACGCAAATATTTCAGTGTTTGCCGTCCGGTAGCCGGTAATGTTTTACACCGGCGTGTAGCTAAGATATAGCGCTAGAATAATCTGAAATAAAAAGAACGGTCTAGGGGGGTTCCAGACGAGTTATGCCCCCCGATAGGGGGGCGAAAAAAAATTTTTTTTCCAAAAATGAAATTTAGTAAAAGATTCTTAAACTACTCAAAAAGTTACGCAAAAACCCCGTTTGTTAGGTCTGAATTCCGATCAGCAAGTCAGAAATTCGATATCGAAATTTTGGTCCCATAGTTAAGCGGGCCGATTTTTAGAAGGCCATATCTCGAGCGTGGAGCGTCGAATCTGGAAATTCTTTGCAGGTCATTGATAACTTGTCAATATGTTTTAGTGTTCCAACTTTCAGCCCTCTACGCCCAACTTTCAATTTTGGGTCTGAATAGGGCAAAGGGCCAAGACTCGATCGGTTCAGAGACTGACTCTTAATAGTTATTTAATTTCAAAATAAATTTACTCGGAAACACTATAATTTAATTGAAAATATAATTGTAATTGAAAATAATGGGAAACAATTTCAATTAATTAATTGATATTAAAAACTGAATCCATAATTTAATTGCAATTGAATTGAATTTCAAATTCCATAATTTTATTTACATCACTAAAATCTGTCAAAAGAAATACCAATTTCAAACGGTTCACACAGTTTTATAATAACTGAACATTTACCCATTTGCACTCAGCCTAAAATAAGAGGCTACAGAATTTGGTTTAGAGGAGGAAAGCAGAGATTTTGTTCCCAGACTGGAAGTAGCTGGTTACACAGAGAATCCACGGCTCAATCGCCGTGTTACTGTTCACGGCGAAACGGTGCACCTGCCTCAGATAGATCATCGAACCGGACTGACCACCGACCGAAAATCTCGCGAGCTGCTCACTTGTGAAATGATCAGACAGAATTTCTGCAGTTCAGGTACGCTCCTTGTTTCGCCGAGCTACATACCACATGCAATGTTAAATCTTTCAGGTCTGTTCTGATCTGAGAACTGTGTGTGATGCGTTTATATATAATGATGCACGACGTATAATAACATTCTCTGCTTGTTCTTTCATTCTGCACCCCTATTAAGCGCACTGTTCTAAGGGAATTAATTAAAGAGCTTATATTGGCTGTCAACATCATGGCTAACCGCGCTCGTTTGCTGTCGCGCATGAAACATAGGAGCCAACTTTCACAGTCGTTTAGCAACGAAATTGAAACAGTCAACTCGAAACGTTCGCTTCAACGCTCTCGCTCAGTTAGCAGCAAGCAAGGAGAGTCAGAACAGCATCAACATGAAATGGTAAACCACAAAAGTTTGGAAGGTCGTAAAAGTGAGTGATTAAAGAATACTGTTTTTGTTCGTTTTTTGTTGTTCTGCTATATTTTTAGAGTCAAACGCCGCAAATGAAGTGGAGAAGAAGCAAGAAGACGCACCGGTTGAGATGCGCAGTCGCTGTCTGTCGTCGGGCTCGGAGCAAAAGTCCCAAGTGCGGTTGCCGCCTATCCATTCGAATCGGTCGACGGTCGGCCGCAAATTCCGGTCGGAAGGTGACGACGAGTTTGGCGACAGTCAAGAAATCGCTGATCACGCCATGTGGCGCAGTCTGGTGGAGTAGTTGAGAAATAAACTCATTGTTTTTACCAGTGTAAACGTGCATTGCTGAAGAGAAGACTCTGTTGTTTCAAAAGTTCTAGGTTGTGTCCAAGTCGAAAGTGTAGCCTACAATAGGAAACAGTTAGCTTTTCGGTAATGACTTTGACTATCTTGGTGATGGTTTGAAGACAACTTGTACTGTATGAAGGTGCCGTATGCATTAAAATAGACTACAGTACTTCACTAATAATAACTCCAGCAGTTAGTAATGGTAATCACAGATTTCCGTTTGACGTGCGTTTTAGCAGCTAATCAAACTCAATTCATTCTGCTGGAAATTACAGTCTTTAGTGATCTTCTCTCTCCAATAACAGCAGCCGGCAAAGAAATGTCTAACCGCGCGCGAATGCTGGTTCGTCTTCAGGAAGCCAAAAAGCGACGACCGACCTTGTTCTATAGTTTTCACTGCGACTCCGTTTCGAACCAAAACGAAGCTTATCAGTCGAAAGCTTTGTCGAAATCATGGAGCAAAAAGAACACCACCATTGAACACTTGCCACCTACCAGTATGGAGCCCACCGACCAAAAGAAATGCACCGCTTCCGATTCAGAGTCTCATAAAACCGTCTCTTGTTCAGGTTCGTTTTTGGTACTGTATCATACATGTAACAGGGGAGCTGCCCTGCCCCCACCCGACTTAGCGGTTAGAACACTGGACCGGCAATCCAAAGGTGCTGGGTTCGATTCCCAGCTACGCCATTGCACATGCCTTACTTTTTCACCTCTCATTCAATTAGGCCAGACCCCCGGATGGGGACCCTCCGAGACGATTTTTTCGACTCCCCTCCGATTTTTCTGGCAAGTATGAATTTGAGCAAATTTTAGCGATTTTTTTACAATTTCAGACACAAAACTTGCCAAAATCGCCTGTAAAACAGCAATTTTCAGCTGATATGAGCCAAAATTAGCGAGTTTTGACGATTTTTAGCCGAAAAATTGAGATTTTTTTGCGATTTTTGAGCGTTTTTAGTATATAAATACGTACAGGGTGTGCCAATAAAAACCAGCAAACTTTTTACTCTAGAAACCGTAAATCTCAACCGATTTGAATGACTCTTTTTAAATGAA
This sequence comes from Sabatieria punctata, assembly GCA_030248155.1. Lineage (NCBI taxonomy): Eukaryota > Metazoa > Nematoda > Chromadorea > Araeolaimida > Comesomatidae > Sabatieria > Sabatieria punctata. The sequence goes on from JASANB010005559.1 coordinate 38,917, forward strand.
AGACAAATAAATTCCTGAAAGATTGTTAAAATTTTAGATTTTAGTTAAGATTTTAGATACTCTGCTTGGCTCCTGAGATATTTCCCTCAAAGTCAAAACAGATTTTAGCAATGAAAGAGCGATTCCGTTGCACTTCTTAAGAGTCGGTCCACGAAAAAATCGAACATTGACGCGAAGAGCTCTGTACAGCTCATTTTTCAAAATCACCGCACAGATGTGAAACTTTCAGCGATTGTAGATCTTGAAAAGAAATGAAAAAGTTTGCCATCCGATTTTCTCTAGCTGCATTTGAACCCAAGTTGTGGACCCTCGAAAATCGGGATTTTGGCACTCTCCAGTGGCACCACCCTAACTTTGAACGGCTGCGGTTTACTAGTCTGTGGACCAAATTTTATCAGTTATGGCTCCTTAGAAAGACCATTTCAAGTAGTTTCAAGCGCTTCTGTCAGATTTTTAAAAAATTGGTCTGATCTTCTGCAATTCGCCGTAAACTTTAACAGGACATATCTTAAAATTGAACATGGTATCTCAAAAAGTGACTATCATAGTCGGAATCTCCGTTATTTTGTGCGTCGAAGGGTATCAACCATATTTATATGGAGTTGCAATCTGACAATCAAACATGCAGTTGAAAGTAGGGTGGTCCGACACTTTCAAAAATCCGGTTTTTTTGCGCTTTTCGGTCACCCACCAAACTTTGAATGGCTGCCGTTCACTAGTCTGTTGACCAAATGTTATCAGTTATGGTTAGTTAGAAAGGCCATTTCAAGTAGTTTCTAGGGATCCTGCCAGTTTTTCAAAAAGATTGGATTGATCTGGTGCAATCGGCCCTAAATTTTAACAGGCCATATCTCAAACTTGAACATGGTATCTCAAAAAGTGACTATCATATTCGGAATCTCCGTCGTTTTGTGCGTCTAACGGTACCAACCATATTAATATAGAGTTGCAATCTGACAGTCAACGATCAGTTGAAGAAAGTATGGTGGTCGGACAGATCAAAAATCCGGTTTTTTGCGCTTTTCGGTCACCCACCAAACTTTGAACGGCTGCCGTTCACTAGTCTGTTGACCAAATGTTATCAGTTATGGTTCGTTAGAAAGGCCATTTCAAGTAGTTTCTAGGAATCCTGCCAGTTTTTCAAAAGATTGGATTGATCTGGTGCAATCGGCCCTAAACTTTAACAGGCCATATCTCAAACTTGAATATGGTATCTGATGTGTCCACTACTGTAGTACGTGAATACATGATATGCATCCTGTTGTAATGATCTTCTTGTGTAGTGTTGATATACGAAACTGTTGTGTTGTGTTTGTTAGCCCCTTTACTATAACCTGTCTAACCCAAGTAAAGCCTGATCTACTTGGAGTCTATACTACGCAAGATAGATCAACTGGCGACGCAGGGGGGAGAACAAGGAGCATTTCAGACGCTCAAGGATCTTCTATGCGCTGACACAGTGCTTGCACATTTCGATCCTTCTCTTCCAATTGGAATCTCTTGTGATGCATCAAACGTTGGGATTGGTGTGGTTCTTTTTCACCGCTATGCTGATGGCAGTGAGCGACCGATCGCCAATGCATCAAAGACGCTATCCGCAGCACAGTGCAAGTACAGCCAAATCCAGAAAGAGGCTCTCGCGATCATTTTTGGCTTAAAGAAGTTTCACCAGTTTCTGTATGGACGTCGTTTCATTCTGGTGACTGATCACAAGCCACTTCTCTCACTCTTCGATCCCTCAAAGGGTACTCCTTCTATGGCAGCCAACAGACTGGCACGATGGGCTCTCATGCTTGGTCAGTACAACTATGATATCGAGTATCGAAGCACTTCTCAACATGGTAATGCAGATGCTCTCAGCCGTCTTCCATGTGGACCTGACACCAAGTTTGATGGTGCAGAAAGTTACGAAGATGTGGACACAGTCTGCATGATCAAGACAGTGAGTCTTCAGATGAGTCCAACTGATCCTGGTGTTATGGCCAAAGAAAGTGCTAAAGACCCGATTATCTCAACTGTCATGCGTTTCACTCATGAGGGCTGGCCAAATGGAGAAGCCAAGGTGTGCAGTCAGGAAAGTGATACTGCAGACAATGAGAAGTCTGACTGCAGTGAGAACCGAAACTTCACAGTGAACTCATTCAAAAGGCTATCGGACTCCCTTTCTACATGTCATGGATGTTTACTGTATGGGTCAAGGGTAGTTGTTCCCAGAAGCTTACAGAAGAGCGTTCTTCAAATCCTACACCTGGGACACTTTGGAATGCAGCGCATAAAGCAGCTAGCGCGCACAGCTGTTTATTGGCCTGGAATCGACGCTGACATTGCAGACTTAACCCGGTCAAAATAACCGGTCACATATATGTGACACGAAACTATAGATCTGACATTCGGAATGCAATCCGAACAGGTTCGCGTTCTGAAATCTACCTTTAAACGTTCGAAACGTTTTTTTAGATATGTTCGTCCACTACCAACCAAATGTTCGGAATCTTCGTCTCTTGGTTCGCTTTCCAATTTTCAAAAGAACCTTTTTTCCGAACTAAAAACAAATGGAAATGAACCTTTGGTCAACCACAAATGAACCTTTGGTCAACCACAAATGAACCTTTTGTTAACCACAAATGAACCTTTCCTTGATGACAAATGAACCTTTCCTCAACGACAACTGAACCTTTCCTCAATGACAAATGAACCTCTACATATACCTTTATCTGCACACGAACCTTTGCAGATCGGAACCATTACGAAATTGGCGCCTTCTTTTTCTGCTGCCGAATTGAACCTCAGGAACATGGTTGACAGTACCTACTCTGATGAACGGCAGTGTTATAAGTGGCACGAATTATATGTGCTACCGTTGTGAGGTCAGGTTGTGTGTTGGTATGTGTGACTGGTTATTTCACTGTAAGCCGAATTTCTTTTTCAATGACAAAACCTGTAATGGTAAGCCTAACAAGTATGCCATGCGTGCTGCTTCTGCTCCTCTCTAATTGATTGCATTGATGATAAAAACGTGGTTTGCTTTTCAATCAGTTTCATATCTTAAGCTGATTCAGTGTTAGCATTCCATTGAGATTGGTCACTAAATTGGAAGTATTGGCTTTGTTCTTCTGTGTGACTGGACAGCAACACTTGGTGTTGTTTTCTTTACGGCAGCCGTAGCACACTTGGCCCAAATACGAGGTCTTGCCTGAAAACCAAAGTCAATAGGACCGATTAAATCATGCAGGCCAAAGGTTCGTAATTTAGTTCATAGACTATAGGTACAGAATTCACCATGGCAAAGGTTCAGAATTAGGTGCCGCACACTTGCATCAAAAAGGTTCGTGGCCAAGTATGGAAAGGTTCATAGCAAGTTAGTTAAAGGTTCGTGGCCATCTAAGCAAGGTTCGTGGCAATTTGGTTAAAGGTTCGTGGCAATTCGGTTAAAGGTTCAGAGCCATTTAATGGAAGGTTCGTTGTAGTCTGGCTAATGGTTCGTAGCAAAATTGGCTCACCCCGAACCTTTCAATGGTTCCTTTATATGTTCGCTTTGTTTTGAACGAACATATAGATGAAAACACGAACCTGAAACCCGAACGATTTCGTTCGGATTGGAAGTTCGCAATTCATTACGAATCGTTCATGTCGAGTCTCTGAAAAGCAGAAAAAGGGGTGGTCTTTTCGAATGGGTTAAGTCACTCCTGCACATCATGTGCTGAGCACCAACGTCAACCAAGTAAAGTGGCAAATCACCCTTGGATGTTGCCAGAAAAGCCATGGAGCCGGCTACACATCGATCACGCCATCAACTTCATGGGCAGCAACTGGTTGGTGTTGGTAGACGCATATTCAAAGTACCCTTGTATTCATTCAACAACTTCTACTTCTGCAAAAGCTACCACAGATCTGCTGGAGCAAGACTTTGCTCATTTTGGTTACCCCCACACGATCGTGTCAGACAATGCTGCAGTTTACGTGTTCGCAGATTCGTGCAAGAACACACTGGGCATGGATGTGCTGCGTGCACTGGGAGGAGTGCGTATTGATGTGGATTCAAACGGCACCGTGATCCAGAAGGGCCCCAGATGCGCAACTGTGCAGAACACTGAACCGAGGGCAACTAGTCAAGTGCAGCCACGACAACAGAAGTGCCGCAGAGCTCAAAACTCCCACCAGTCATGCCCCAAAGAGGAGGAAGGGAAGGGAGATTTGGAGAAAGCAAGTGGGACTGCCGCGGACAGTGAGAAATCGCACAAAGTTGACACCAACTCGGGCAGAAGGAAGCCGCCCTGGCAGCAAGTCTACCGCAAAGGACAGCGCGTTCGTGTCAGGAAAAGCCATGCTCAAAAGCGACAGTCGCCCTGGTCCAAGAAATGCTACACAGTGATGGCAGTGCTAGGAAGTTTCAAGTACAGACTCTCAGACGGTCAACTGTGGAACGCCAGGAAGATGCAGGCAGCCCGGGATGACTTTCAAAAAAGGAAAGAGGTGGTTGATGTGTCTGGACATATATAAAACATTGTGTTAGTCAGTCAACCGTCTCTCTCTCTGTGTTGTGTTGTGTTAGTGTGCGGTTGGACTATTAGTAGTGCGTGTGTGTGATACTAGTTTGTTGTTCGGACGTTGGTTTACTGCAAGAGTAAACAAACTGTTGCTGCTCCACAACTACACCGCAGACAGCCGGTAGGACAGAGTTGGTAACTGGAAGTGTAACAACAACGACCGAAACACAACAGTGGCGAAAAGAAGCTCTGTCGTGTTCTTGGATAACAGACAGGACTTAGTAGAGAGTTTTATGAAACACAACACAAGCCAGTTAGGTGAATACAAAACCAAAACAAACAATGATCAAGGAAGTGAATGATACAAAAGAACGCATACAGTATCAGAAGCTGTGCGCCTTGTCACCTCCCCAATCAGTTTGAGCTTTCCCGTATTGACAAACAGAGTGACAACACGAGAACTTCTTGGGTTTGGTCAAGCGTGGTGAACGACGAGGAGAACCAGATCCGAATTGAGATTCTTTCAGAACGTGGCGATTTGACCGTTTAGGCTTGGGCTCACTACGAAACGGCTTTGCTTCATTTCTAGTTTCTGCCTGTTGATCAGCCGTTGCCGTTGGGCTTAGCGTATAGTCATCTCCAGGATCAACGTCTTGCTCAGCGCCATAACGTGGACGAAGCTGTTCAATGTGTCGGCGCCAAGTTGGGCCTTTAGGCCAAATGCGAACATTGAAGGATCTGGTACCGAAAACCTTGGTTACAGTAGCTGGGATCCAGCGAGGGTCCTTGTCTCTCCTTGGTCCACAGTACAAAGCATAGCATGGAGCACCAATCGAATAAGTGTAGTTCAGTTTGGCCACAGGATGCATGTGTTCTTTGACTTGTGACTTGGTGGCTTCCTTGGCCTGCATGCCCTGAAGGATATGAGCTGGAGAGGGCAGGAGAGCGTCTATCTTGCATCGAATTCGGCGTCCATTTAGTAGCTCGCTCGGCGAAAAACCACTGGCAAGAGGTGTCCGCCGGTACTGCATCAGGAACTGCTGAACTGCTGGTTTTGGAGCCAATGAGTTCTTCTTCAGAGCTTGTTTGAAGGATTGAACCAAACGTTCAGCAGCACCATTTGTCGCTGGATGGTAAGGAGCTCCAGTCAAATGCACTATGCCTCTCTCTCTGCACCATGCTTGAAACTCCTCAGATAGGAAAACTGGCTACAGAAGGTGGCTGCATAGTGAGAGGAGATTGCTGTCAGATTCTGGTGCCAACTGCTCTGCGACGTCAGCTGTTAGAATTTGCGCATAAAGGTCACCCCGGAATTGTTCGTTTCAAGCGAAAACTCAGAGAGACGTACTGGTGGCCTGGCTTTAGCAAAGAAGCTGAGCATTTTGTGCAACACTGTGTGGCATGTCAGGATTCGGCCAAATCAAACCCCAGGATGGCAATGCCAGAAATGCATCTACATGTGCCAAACAAGCCATGGGAAGAAGTCTCAATTGACATTACTGGGCCGTTCGCTGATGCACCTATGCAAGCCAAATACATTGTGGTGCTGCTCGATAACTACTCAAAGTTTCCGGAAATACTGTGCACCAGCACCACCACTTCAAACACAATCGTTAATTGGTTGCAGGAGCTGTTTTCGCGCTATGGTTGTCCATCGAGACTGGTTTCTGACAACGGAACGCAGTTCACCAGTTCATGGTTCAAGGCTTTTCTACAACAGTGCGACATTGAGCATCAGCTCATACCTGTCTACACTCCTCAACAAAACGCCTTTGTGGAAACGTTCAATAGATACCTGAAGCATGGTTTACAGGCGTACTCGAGCAGCTCACATCCTTGGAAACAAAAGCTCAATGAACTACTCTCTCACTTTCGAGCTACATCTCCAGACCAGAGCGCGCCTAAGAGTCCAGCCGAATTATTTCTGGGACACCGAATCAGGCTGCCATATGAAGTGGTCAGGAATCGACTGAAAAGGGAGGAGAAGAGAGAGAATGGGAAAGCTGAACTACAAGCCAGCAATGTTCAGCCAAAAGAGATCAGAAATCGAGGACCATACAGAGTGGGTCAGAAGGTTCGCGTCAAACGCCCACACACTCTGAAGGGCCAAAGCCCCTGGTCAAAACCGTTGAAAGTGGTCGAAGTGAAAGGCAACTGGTCATACCGATTGTCTGATGGCCAGACCTGGAATGCGCGACGCATGCGCCGATACAACGAAGATCAATCGAAGCTTCAGGAAGTCGAGTATCTGGTTAGCAGAGAACCGCATGTCAAGCAGCAGTGGACAAGATTACAGGAGAGAGCCGAGCTGCGACGCTCCCCTCGGAAAAACAAAGGTCAACCGCCTCCAAGACTCTCATATTGAAGATGAACATAGTAGCTTCATTTTTAGGAAGGAGGGTGGTTGATGTGTCCACTACTGTAGTACGTGAATACATGATATGCATCCTGTTGTAATGATCTTCTTGTGTAGTGTTGATATACGAAACTGTTGTGTTGTGTTTGTTAGCCCCTTTACTATAACCTGTCTAACCCAAGTAAAGCCTGATCTACTTGGAGTCTATACTACGCAAGATAGATCAGTATCTCAAAAAGCGACTATCATATTCTGAATCTCCGTTTTTTTGTGCGTCTAACCGTACCAACCAAGTTTATATGGAGTTGCAATCTGACAGTCAAACGATCAGTTGAAGGTAGGGTGGTCAGACACTCAAAAATCCGGTTTTTTTGCGCTTTTCGGTCACCCAACAAACTTTGAACGGCTGCCGTTCACTAGTCTGTTGACCAAATGTTATCAGTTATGGCTCGTTAGAAAGAACATTTCAAGTAGTTTCAAGCGCTTCTGTCCGATTTTTGAAAAATGGTCTGATCTTGTGCAATTCGCCGCAAAATTTAACAGGCCATATCTTAAAATTGAACATCGCAACTCAAAAAGTGACTATCATATATGACACTACTTGAAATGGCCTTTCTAACGAGCCATAACTGATAACATTTGGTCAACAGACTAGTGAACGGCAGCCGTTCAAAGTTTGGTGGGTGACCGAAAAGCGCAAAAAAACCGGATTCTTTAGTGTCCGACAACCCTACTTTCAACTGATCGTTTGACTGTCAGATTGCAACTCCATATAAATATGGTTGATACCGTAGACGCAGAAAAGAACGGAGATTCCGAATATGATAGCCACTTTTTGAGATACCATGTTCAATTTTAAGATATGGCCTGTTAAAGTTTATGACGAATTGCACAAGATCAGACCAATATTTTAAAAATCTGACAGAAGCGCTTGAAACTACTTGAAATGGCCTCTCTAACGAGCCATAACTGATAGCATTTGGTCAACAGACTAGTGAACGGCAGCCGTTCGAAGTTTGGTGGGTGACCGAAAAGCGCAAAAAACCGGATTTTTGAGTGTCTGACCACCCTACTTTCAACTGATCGTTTGACTGTCAGATTGCAACTCCATATGAATATGGTTGATACCGTTAGACGCACAAAATAACGGAGATTCCGAATATGATAGTCACTTTTTGAGATACCATGTTCAATTTTAAGATATGGCCTGTTAAAGTTTGCGGCGAATTGCACAAGATCAGACCAATTTTTTAAAAATCTGACAGAAGCGCTTGAAACTACTTGAAATGGTCTTTCTAAGGAGCCATAACTGATAAAATTTGGTCAACAGACTAGTGAACGGCAGCCGTTCGAAGTTTGGTGGGTGACCGAAAAGCGCAAAAAACCGGATTTTTGAGTGTCTGACCACCCTACTTTCAACTGATCGTTTGACTGTCAGATTGCAACTCCATATGAATATGGTTGATACCGTTAGACGCACAAAATAACGGAGATTCCGAATATGATAGTCACTTTTTGAGATACCATGTTCAATTTTAAGATATGTCCTGTTAAAGTTTACGGCGAATTGCACAAGATCAGACCAATTTTTTAAAAATCTGACAGAAGCGCTTGAAACTACTTGAAATGGTCTTTCTAAGGAGCCATAACTGATAAAATTTGGTCCACAGACTAGTAAACCGCAGCCGTTCAAAGTTAGGGTGGTGCCACCGGAGAGTGCCAAAATCCCGATTTTCGAGGGTCCATAACTTGGGTTCAAATGCAGCTAGAGAAAATCGGATGGCAAACTTTTTCATTTCTTTTCATGGTCTTCAATCGCTGAAAGTTTCACATGTGTGAGGTGATTTTGAAAAATCAGCTGTACAGACTAATGTTTGATTTTTTCGTGGACCGACTCTTAATAAAGCAGAGTTCTACTGCTGAGGGCTAATGAGACTTTACTAATGAAGTGTCCGAGCGCGTGTGGCACCAGTAAAGCCTCGTTACGTTAGCCCTTAGCAGTAGGAATCTATTTTATCATGAAGTGCAACCAGTGGCGTATCCAGGATTTTGGAAAGGGGGGTGTAAAATTTTAGTGCCTGGTTGGGCCGCTGCCCAACCAGGGTAAGAAAATTTAGCAAAATTAGCCTTCAAAAACGCGTTTAAAACGCATTCCGAGCTTAAAATTAACAGAAATTACAAGTTTTAGTAGTTTATAATGGCCTGGTTGGGCTTCTGCCCGACCAGGGCGAGAAAATTTTGAAAATTTGGCCTTCAAAAACGCATTTAGAAGGCATTCTGAGCACAAAATAGACAGTTTTAGTACATAATTCATTAGTTTCTTATATTTTTGACAGACTTTTTCTTCCTATCTCCACCGCAAAGGGGGGTGTACACACCCTACCCCCCCCCTGGATACGCCACTGAGTGCAACGGAATAACAAAGCCACTCGTGTTCAACCAAAATCTATGTTTTGATTTTGAGGGAAA
>JASANB010005560.1:0-14051 GCA_030248155.1 Sabatieria punctata
TGACATTTTCTAAGTCCTGGATCAGTGTCACTGTCTTTTAACAGCAAAAATACAACAATTTTAAAAAATATGAAAAATATTTGAAAAAAATTGCAAGATTGAAATTCTCTGAGGTTCCATAATTTAATTGAAAATATGATTGTAATTGAAAATAATGGAAAACTATTTAATTTAATTTAATTGAAATTAAAAGTGAGCCAATAATTTAATTCTATTTGAATTGAAATTCAAATTCCATAATTTTACATCACTATTGAGCTGACTACAAACCGACTACAAACAAACTACTGTTGAAAAGTCCAGGGTTAAAAAATATGTTCAGGTTCATGTCAAGTCCAACATCGAAAGTTCAGCTTCAAGTCCAGGCTCAAGTCCATCATCTAAAAAACCTGGACAATAGGTTCAGGTTCAAGTCCACTGATATTTCCAAAAAAATTGTAGAAATTTTGCCTTGCTTGCAACTTTTCTGAACTATAAGCCTTTCTACTGGCAGTGAAGAACACATAGATCAGACTTTACATGGCAGTGTACTTCCGTTTCCTGACATTTTCAGTTTGAAAAATAGGTGTAAAACATAAAATCATTAAAGTTTTGTGCAATCCGACCGAAAATTTTACAAATTTTGCCGAAAAATCGCTCTCAAAATTTGAACCTATCGAGTAAGTCCAATAAAACGAAACAGTTTCAAGTCCAGCTGAAATAAAACCGGTTCATGTTCAGGTTCAAGTCGACAAATTTTAGGTTAAAAACCTATTAATAAATCCAGGTTCAGTCGGACTTGCTAACAGTACTACAAACCACTATTTCAAATTTTCCGATTTTTTCCTATTTTCTTACACAAATTGAGCTTGTAATCTGCATTTTGAACTGTCTTGAGCTTACGATAAAGCTCATCAAATCGTAAAGCAAACTGATAAACAATCTACCATATGTATATTTGGTGTAAAGTCTTAGAAAGATCATACAGCTAAAAAGTGTTGTATTACAGGCGATCTTGGCAATTTTTGTGTCTGAAATTGTGAAAAATTGCATTCTCATCAAACTTGTATTTGTCGATTGGGCTAAAGTTTTCAGCTGTACAACTTCTTTCTACCCATTGCAATGGCCATTCTTCTGGTCACAATCAACCTCAGCACTCTCGTCGTCATGTGCTTGTACAACAGGAAAAATCAGGCTAACGGTCAAGGTCACAGGATGCCTGACCGGGACCGGAACACTGAGTTGAGATTAGCTGTAGGGGTTTGTATCATTTGTATTCCCTACATACTCCATGTGGCTTTGAAGTGGTTTAACAAAATAGCTGACTACCAACTCCATTTCAAAGGTCTGCTAGATTATTGCACTTATGATGTGCTCACCAGTCTGGCATATGTAGGCATGCATTTATGTGAGTCTCTGTTTGTCAATGTCAATCCGTTTGTTTTGCTGCTGCTCAGCAGTGCATTGAGATCTACTGCTTGTGCTGTATTGAAATGCAAGGTTGATGATCGTAGTAGAAATGCCAACAATGTCAGATCTGGCAAACCTGCCTGGCTTAGTAAGGGGACACCAGGATACCACTAGTCTGGAATAGCTCGAACATATTCTCTCTAGGGTTCCGACGATATATCGATATCGATATCGAAAAGTCGATATATCGACCCTTTTTCCAATGTCGATATCGATATCGATATCGCGATATTTGTTGCGGTGGATCGGTGGGTGAAGAGTTGGGTTGGGATTCTTTCCCTTTTATTTGGCCACAGCAACAACAATAACAATTGGGGTTGAGTTCGTCTCAGTGGATCGTAGGTCACCACTGACGACAACAGTTGGGATTGCAAGATATCAATGGATCTTAGGTCACCAGAGATATCAACAGGGGCACCTGCTACAACAAAGTAACAGTGGATTTGGGCGCTTGCTACATTCAAGTAACAATGGATGCACAATGGCCGGGCTGGGCCCTTATATAGCTCAACAGAAAATTCTAGAAAGTTCTAGAGTATGACAATGCAAACGCCTATACATACAACGTATAGAAAGTTCTAGAAAGCCACGCCCACCAACCAATCGGAAGCGAGGCATAGAATGTTCTAGAAACAATTATGGCACTCTTATACTTTCTACATGGAATATTCTAGAATCCTAGACTGACAATAACAAGCAGGCAACGCCTAGACTTTGTAGTAAAGTGACGTGACATGACGTCACCTAACATAATACGATTGCACTTGACTGCGCTAATGCGCCATAATCTATGCCTAGCCTAGGTCTACAGCAAAAATATACTTTAGTTCTTTGCCATTCTCGTGGCTTCCACGACAATATTTCGCATCGATATTTTCGATATTTTTTTGTGCAGAAAAACTAGGAAAAAACAAAACTGACACCAAGTATATTTCTCTGGAACAGTAAAAACTATTTTTTCTGGACAACTCAGAAATCGATGGTATAGTCAAAAGCGTAACAGTGGCAAGATAGCTCTCAGAAACACCAATTTCTCGGCATTCTCAGCTTTCAGACAGCACGCTTATGTTCTAAAATGTCTGCAGCAACACTGAAGAGTTGCTCACTCCGCACACTTGAAGCAGGATGGCAGAAGCAGACATGGGCTAGGTTTTTGGCTGAGGGGCGGTAAATTATCAAATCCTCAGGGGTAGCGCCGGGCTGATGGGTGGTTGAAAGAATGGTAACAAAACGGTCCGATTTTTCACTAAAGTCAAGTTATTTTTGGCTTATTTGTCATTAAAATAAGTAAAATACACTATTCTGTCTGAGCTCATTTATGCCTAATGAGGGTGTGGGCATCGGCCTGAAGGATCAACTTTTTCATTGAAGGGTTTTAGAAGGCCTCTACCTTTTCTGTGATTCTCTACTTATTGATATCCGAACGCTGATTGCATCAGTGCTTGACTGATAACCAGCGACAGCAGTTTGCTCTTTAAAAATTTTCAGATTTTCTTGCATAACTATAAATATCGATATCGATATCGATCGATATTGAGCTGAAAATATCGATATCGAATATCGACGAATTTTGATATCGTCAGAACACTAGTGTGTACCGTAGTTTTTTCTTTGTTTTCGTGTCCTTATCTTTCTTTTCCATGCTTTTCTTTTTTTGTCATTATTCACTACTAAAAACTGCTACTACTCAATTTGGTTGTTCATCCATTATTCATAGTTTGTCGTGTTGTTTCCTCTTTATTAAGGTTAGCAGAATAAACTTTAGAATTAAATTAGTTAGCTATTGAAGCAACAAGCATTACTACCAGTTGGTTTAGAAAATAATTTTAACCAAGCCCAAATTGCTTCCTTTTTTCCACTGATTTCTGAGTAATTTTTGAACCATACAGTAACGTCCATATGGTCGACAATTGTTAAGCAGAGGTTAACATTTTAACCAATTCTCTTTCGATTGCGTGTTCGCCTCGCAAACAAGTTCACCTGCCCATTTCCAATCTAAGCCGGCGCAAAATTGCATGACAATGGATAAGAGACACACCCTCACAGAGAAACTGACATCATACCGCCTAACATGTTCGGTCAAAACCGCTCGTTTAGTTGGAAAGACGCAATACTGAGGACTATCGGTGCCAACAGATCAGGATGGAATGAAGATGACCTTTACATAGTGGGAAAGCTGTTCTCGTGTCACTGGCTCAGCAGAGCCGACCCAACTTCAGCCAAAACTGCACTAGCTGCATTCATTCTACCCCTTTACCTCTTTGTCATGGTTGTCATTTTCAAACAACAAACAAGACTCTCCCAGAATTTCTTCAGACTGGTCTTATCTTCAGGAGTTGCAGACATCCTCTTTGACATCTTGTTTATCCTGTATAAATTGAAGATAGTGGCAATGTTGATCTGGGTTGGGCCCCAGATGCACTATGCCTATGATGTAATCAACGGCTGTCTAAGAAGCAGCCAGATCATAGGCCTCCTACTGATTTCGATCAATCGGCTCACTGCCGTGGCTCTTCCTTTGCAACACGACCTGGTGAGTGTAAATAGTTGAACAGGATCAAAAGAACAAAATGAAGTGAGCAAAAATGCTAATCTGAACCCTGAGACGCTTGCTCAAAGATAAGCTAATTATGAGTTTACAGATATGGAAACGAAAGGCACTTGGCTTTGCAATTGCAGGTCAGTGGCTGTGGCCACTGATCATGTATTCACCAAAAATATGGTACCTAATCGATCGTGACACTGAGCAAAATGAAGCCCCTGACCGCTACGTCACCGTAACTCTGTCAAATTTCTATGCACTAATCTCTAAGCTAGCTTATTTTTAGCTTTACAACTTCTTTATACCTGTAGCAATAGCCGTCCTTCTGGTCACCATAAACATCAGCACACTGATTGCCATGTGCATACACAACAGGAAAAATCAGGCTAACCATCACAGTCAGGTGATTGCTGATGAGGACCTGAAGACTGAGTTGAGGCTGGCTGTAGGGGCTTGTATCATGTGCACTCCCTACCTACTCTATGTGGCATTGAAATGGTTCAACAGAGTTGTCAGCTATAGGCATTTTAGGGGTTTACTGGACTGGTGCACCTTTGAGGTGATCGCTAATCTTGCATACGTAGGCATGCACTTGTGTGAGTGTCTGTTTGTCAATGTGAACCCGTTTGTTTTGCTGCTGCTCAGCACCGATCTGAGGACTGCAGCTCTTGCTGTGTTCAAGAAGAGGAAGGTTTCTGTTACCAACAACAAAACGATCAGAATTGACAAGCCTTTAGCTCTAAACAAGATAGCGCCTGTGTAGATAAAACTTCACTAAAGTTTGTTGTCCGAGTGACTGGTGTTTCCTTTTCATGTTTGTCTTTTTTCGTTGTGCTTACTACTTAAACTCAGAGTAATAGGGTGTTATTATTAGTATTGATATTCTGTTTTCCTTCGAATGTTTTTTATTGTTCAATATTTCAAGGGTGTTGTTTCTTGGTGCATCTTCTTCTTTACTGTTAGTCAACGTTAATCTCAGAATTTCATGTTTCAGTGAAACCAAAAATGAACAACACCAAGTCTGTTCCACTGGGAGGTTCAGGCTTTAGTCAGCTGAGCGACCATGGCCTAATCGCAGAAACGCGTTCGCAACGTTGCTATGTTGCAGCGCATGGTCAGCTGAGAACAGCCAAACAGCCAGTGGAGTATTATTTGTGTGATTCATTCTCGATGAAACCTAAAATGTCAAACAATAAAGGGTCTATGTTTCTCGAAACAACCCCCATCCATTTACAGTTCACCAACATCAGGAACGTACGCTGCTTGACGACCCATTGACAGAGTTGGTTTCCTTCATAACAGCCAATTTCTTCAAGATTGCTTTCGTCAGTGGTCTCCAGACAATCAAGTGTTTCACTCCCATTCTTATGTCTCTGAGTCAACGAGTGTACATCACCAGATTCATCAGCGGATTCAGGTTGTAAGTGAGCGCAACAAAAGGTACAACAAAAGCTCTTGACGGATGACTTTCATCTGTCGAGCTACATACCAGAATCTTTGCAATAGTGGATACAACAATGAACGAACACCCTTCCATGATCGACAGTGGACTGACCCACGCATACCTATAGACCGTGCTATAGACCAACCCACAGCACAGACCCACTGATGAACTGACTAAGCGACACACCCATCGGCGGACCAACTGACTTGCCCACCCATGCACCCCTTCGACAGACTGACTGACCACTTAACCCAACAGCTCACCCAATGACCAAGCGATTGACTGCCTGAATTAGACTGACTGACTAAATAAATCACTAACTAATCTTGTGACACACCACAGTTTATTTGACACGACAGTACAAATGAGACTAGTATTACTCTGCAATATCAGCAATGAATAATCATGTAGCCCCAAAGGTAAATGTATGAACTACCATATGGGGAAAATGTTTTTAGAAAATCGAAAATCTTTGGAATTGTCATTTCACCGGTTTTACAAAAAAAGTCACATTTTGAAATCCCCCAATTTCGGTGTCCTTTGACCTAGAAGGCTTCCTAGTCAGTACTGTTATTTTACTAGTGGATTTTCATTTTACTATTTACTAAATTTACTAGAAATCAAACCTGTCAATTTAATTTTTATTTTTGTTTTACTACCAAACAGCTCCGATTTTACTAATTTTTGTTTTACTAATAATTTTAGTAATTTTACTACTACTTTACTATCGATTTTACTAGTCATAAAGTGGAATTTCGCATCAATGATGCCAAGATTTTGTGAATAATTGATGTTGGTCCAAATAGTCGCTAAATTTGATCATGATACAAAGTTCTCCAGAAGTTTAGAGACAAAAAATGTGTGAAATTTGACTAACAAAAGTCGACCCACACGTATTTTATTGCAGAATTGATCAAGATTTTGGCTGGAATTCATCAAAAACTAGTAAAATAGTAGTAAAATTTTAATTTTACTATTGACAGACTTTGGTAATTTAATTTAATTTTTACTTTACTATTGGCTCTTAATTTTACTTATTATATTATATTATTTTACTACTAGTAAAATACCACTAAAGTCTGTTCAAAAATTATTGGCGATGGGCGGTTTTTGATTTTTTTCTCAAAAATTCTCCTCTAGACCCCCTTATGTTTTTATGTGAACTTCTAGCCAACGATCAGCGCTACATAATGGAACTATTCATTCTTGTCCTAATTTGCATATTAACTATGAAAATGGCCAAAAACTAAAATTTGTGCTAGTTGACCCCCTCCAAACGTGCTTGAAATTTGACGCCGATACCAGATTCGGATTCCTCAGAGTCTTGCGGTCTCGAATCATCCCACTTTCATGGGTCTACGACGATTTTGAAGCAAGTTACGAGCGATTTCCCGAGGGGTACTCGCTCAAAAATCGACCAAAATTTTTGCCCTCCCATAGTAAAACCTACTTAGTGGTGCAAAACGACCTTTTTTACCCGACAGATTTCCAGAAACCACTTTTTCTATTCAATTCGGACCCGAGGAATTCAGTGGTGTTGTCCGTTTTGGCATCCAACTCTTGTGGAGGGTGCTAGAGCCCCCTAAATCTCTAAACGGCCCAGTTCCGGTGCTTCAAATAGCCATTCAATAGAAGTGCAATATAGCTTCTAGGGGTATCTTTTTGCGCCAAATCCACAGAAGACAACCCCGAAAAGCCATTTCTCACTCCTGGCCATGTTTTGGGTACTTTCAGGGACACACTGAAGCGCTAATTTTGCGCTCAAAAGCGCCCTTTGTTTAAAGTGCTCCGCACTAAATTTGCAGGTGCAAAATGGCATTTTCCGTCAGTTAAACGTTTAAAAACCACTGTTTCTTATCAATGTGGGTACGAGGAATTCGATCGGATTCGATACGTGCCCAGTTGCCATTCTTTTAGTTAAATTGAAACCTGAAGACCACAGTGCTGCTTGGGAAATATCAGAACGTAACAAAGTCAAACGTTATGGCTTTGACCCTGAAATGAAGTTTGGGAAAGAGTTAGCTGAAGGAGTGGAAGACATGGTAATCATTTATGGCACAAAAAATCAGTTGATTTTGGAAGAACAACTAGAAGATGTGAATTACTATACGCGGCGATATCTTCCTCCAGATATGATGAGAAATGTTTTTGGTAGAGACAGTGGCGGATCCAGGATTTCCCAATGGGGGGGAGCGGTGGGTGGAGCCAAAATAGACCCCCACCGCCGCTGCCGGTGCCCAACAAGGACGAGAAAATTTCGCAAAATTAGCCTTCGAAAACGTGTTTAAAAAGCATTCTGAGCTTAAAATTCACAGAAATTACAAGTTTTAGTAGTTTAAAGTGGCCTGGTTGGGCTTCTGCCCGACCAGGCGAGAAAATTTCGCAAAATTAACCTTCAAAAACGTGTTTAAAAAGCATTTTGAGCTTAAAATTGACAGAAATTACAAGTTTTAGTAGTTTAAAGCGGCCTGGTTGGGCTTCTGCCTCTGGCGAGAAATTTTTGAAAATTTAGCCTTCGAAAACGTGTTTAAGAAGCATTCTGAGCATAAAATAGACAATTGCGCAACCACAAATTCAAATAGCGGAAAATTACTAACCTGGAAAAGAAAACGCGTATGTCGACCGAAAAGATTACACAGCCGGGCGCACTTGAGCCCTCTTCTAATCGCACACACAGACACACCTCTTTAGGGTCAAAAGGCGTTGAGAGTCTCGCGCTGCGCTGACTTGGCCAGTTAGTGACCCAATAATTAGTTACAGATCTATCCCTATGCGGCGCTCGCTGGGCCGGCCGTGAGACTGCCAGATTTAGATAGCCAATAGCAGTGCAGCGCGGCCGGCCGAGGTTACCGCGCCAAATTTAACTGCTGACCAGTACTAGCACTTTTGGCACTACCATCCCAAAAGTCACCTTGGTACCCCCTTGTGTTTTTGAGAAGGTCGGTCCGGCCAATGGGGGGCGGTCGCCCCCCGCCCCCCCCCCCCCTGGATCCGCCACTGGGTAGAGACAGCTTCGTTCACACTGAACCTGATGTTGTTGCTAGATAGCCAAACAAATTATCGCTTATCGCTTTCCCGATGTCCCAATTTTCGTCACAGCGAACGTACCCCATTTACACCAATGTTTTTTCATTTGACTCTAATGACTCAGGAGGCCCTAATGACTGCAACAACTTGGAAAATACAACAAACATGCTCTATTCGCCTAATCCGAAAGCTGTTGACTTCAGAGGTAAAATTGTATGCAAAACTACAAGATTCACAGGCTGCATTAACACATCGAGTTTCATGGCATGCATCAACACATCTGGCCGCATCGAGTTTCAATATTCAGACCCAAAATTGAAACTTTGAGCTAGAGAGCTCTGAGTTGGCACACTAATACATGCTTATGAGTTATCTTTCTGCTGCAAAGGATTAGTGGATCTGACGCTCCTGTCCTGAGAAATAGCCTTCCGAAAATCGGTCCACTTAACTATGGGACCAAAATTTCAAAGTCTAATTTCTCGATTCATACTCGGAATTCGGACCTAAAAATTGGGGGTTTTAGAGTACTTTTAGACTGCTTTAATAAACTTTTGTCAAATTTTCGTTGTCAGAAAAAAATTTTTTTCGCTCCCTTTGCGCCCTCCCTAGTACTGTAATTTTAATAGTGAAATTTTATTTTAATTTAATATTAATATAATAGAACTAGCCGATTTTAATTTTAATTTAATATTAATATAATAGTCCCCTGTTAATTTTAATTTAGATTTAATATTAATACTATTAAATAACAATTTTAATAGTATTTTAATAGCATTTTAATAGTATATTCTAAAATTCAGTCGAAAAGTTTTGGTCACACTTAGCGAACTGGCAAAACAACATCTTTTGCTTGAAGTTGCCAGTGTTAGTTGAAAATTTAATCAGAGATGCAACTTAGAAGCATTTTTTCTGTGGAAATTTAAAACCATTCTTTTAAAATAACATTCTCTGAACCTGGTTTTAAATTGCATTCGAACACAAGCTAGCGATAGAAGAAACTATTGATGCATAGTTAAAGAGAAATTTTTGAAGGAAAGACTGTTACATAGGTATTGACTAGATTCAGGTCCTTTTGTCATTCATGCCTATTAGTGAGAAAGGTTCTACTATTTCCAAGTGAAAACACATTCGAGATTCAGAGGCCAGTCAGAAATCTTCAATTTTCATCAATTCTGAGGTAAAATTATTATATAAATAGTGTTCTGTTAGGTAACTTCTTGATTGTCAAACAAGATTTAACTATTAAAATGCTATTAAAATACTATTAAAAATAAATTTTAATATTCAGCCCCTCTGTGTATTTTTAATTTAATTTAATATAATAGTAGGCCCTCTATTTTAATAGTAATATAGATTTAATACTATTAAAATGGCACTATTAATAATAGTTTCATTTTAATATTAATATATTTAAATAACAGTACCTAGCTCGTCTGGAGCCCCCAACCCCGTTTGGAGTGCGGCCCAACGGCCACGAGTGAGAAATGGCTTTTCGAGGTTGTCTTCTGTGGATTTGGCGCAAAAAGATACCCCTAGAAGCTGTATTGCACTTCTATTGAATGGCTATTTGAAGCACAGGAACTGGGCCGTTTAGAGCTTTAGGGGCTCTAGCACCCTCCACAAGAGTTGGATGCCGAAACGGACGGCACCACTGAATTCCTCGGGTCCGAATTGACTAGAAAAAGTGGTTTCTGGAAATCTGTCGGGTAAAAAAGGTCGTTTTGCACCACTAAGTAGGTTTTACTATGGGAGGGCAAAAATTTTGGTCGATTTTTGAGCGAGTACCCCTCGGGAAATCGCTCGTAACTTGCTTAAAAATCGTCGTAGACCCATGAAAGTGGTATGATTCGAGACCGCAAGACTCTGAGGAATCCCAATCTGGTATCGGTGTCAAATTTCAAGCACGTTTGGAGGGGGTCAACTCGCACAAATTTTAGTTTTTGGCCATTTTCATAGTTAATATGCAAATTATGACAAGAATGAATAGTTCCATAATGTAGCGCTGATCGTTGGCTACAAGCTCATATAAAAATATAAGGGGGTCTAGAGGAGAATTTTTGAGAAAAAAATCAAAAACCGCTCATCGCCAATAATTTTTGAACAGACTTTAGTACGTATTACTAATTTCTGTTTTACTATACTATAGTAAAATAACAGTACTAGTCAGTATGTTGCGCCCAATGGCAATACCAATCATTCCTGCAAGCTACAGACTTATGCTCTTTGAATTCCGGAAAAAACTAGAATTTCATAGGACCACCGTATTTTTTAGTTTTTGGGTCATAAAACCAGCAAGAGTCAGAGTTTTAGCACCAAACTTGCAAAATATCTAAGCAGGCATATATTTAATTAATCCTGAAAATTTGAGCCAAATCGATAAAGAATTGACCGAGAGCGAATCGCTTCAGTTCGAAAACTGTGGTGGACATTTTTGGCCCATACTAAATTTTAGCAAACAGAGACAGAACGATCAAACAAATCCACATGGATAAGATTACCGATTAGGTCTGGGTGCTACTTTGGTAAGCCTGACAGATCTGCTAGGCATACATGTAACAGGGGGGGGTCTGGGGGGGTCTGCCCCCCACCCGAAATAGGCCAGACCCCCCCCCCGATGGCCCCCCCCCCGACCAGATTTCACCGACCCCCCCTCCGATTTTTCTGGCAAGTAAATTTTCGAGCAAATTTTTGCAATTTTTTTACAATTTCACACACAAAAATTGCCAAAATAGCCTGCAAAACAGCACTTTTTAGCTGTATGTCAGCCCAAATTAGCGATTTTTGGCAATTTAGCCGAAAAATTGCGATTTTTTCGATTTTCGAGCGTTTTTTTAGTGCCCACCCCCCTCCCCCAAAATTTTGGCTCAGACCCCCCCCCCGGCCGGCGCCAGACCCCCCAACCCCCCCTCCCCCCATCGGCGGATGACCTGTTACATGTATGCTGCTAGGTCTGGGTCTCTTGCTTTTTGTTCTATCAACGTTGCTGCGTTTGAAAATAGCTCGCGCACTGCTTCTCAATGCTCTACTGAGCAGCAACAGAACAAACGGGTTCACATTGACAAAGAGAGACTCACAGAGGTGCATGCCTATTAAGGCCAGGTTAGTGATAATCTCAAAGCTGCACCAGTCCAGCGAACCTTTGAGATGGAGCTTGTAGTTGACTAGCTGATTGAAACACTTAAAAAGCACATAACATATGTATGGAAAGCACATCACACAAGTCCCTAAGGCTAGTCTAAGCTGTCTTTTCTGATCCGGACGTTTTCCAACTTCCGCCTCATTTCTCCGGTTGTGCAAGCACATTCTTATCAATGTGCTCATGTTGATAGTAACCAGAATGATCGCTATTAATGCAGGTAGGATGAAGTGGTACAGCTGAAAGATGTGGAGTTACTTTGTAGTAGGATTTGTCAACCTTCAGTTAGTTAATAGTTGAAGTGCGTTTAATGTTTGTTGGTGAAGTGTGTTAGTTTTTATAGTTGTAGTGTTGGTGTTTGTAGTTGAAGTGTGTTTGTGTTCGTTGGTCAAGTGTGTTAGTTTTTATAGTTGTAGTGTTAGTGTTTGTATTTGAAGTGTGTTAGTGTTCGTTGGTCAAGTGTGTTAGTTTTATAGTTGTAGTGTTAGTGTTTGTATTTGAAGTGTGTTAGTGTTCATTGGTCAAGTGTGTTAGTTTTTATAGTTGTAGTGTTAGTGTTTGTATTTGAAGTGTGTTAGTGTTCGTTGGTCAAGTGTGTTAGTTTTCATAGTTGTAGTGTTGGTGTTTGTAGTTGAAGTGTGTTTGTGTTCGTTGGTCAAGTGTGTTAGTTTTTATAGTTGTAGTGTTAGTGTTTGTATTTGAAGTGTGTTAGTGTTCGTTGGTCAAGTGTGTTAGTTTTATAGTTGTAGTGTTAGTGTTTGTAGTTGAAGTGTGTTAGTGTTCGTTGGTCAAGTGTGCTAGTTTTCATAGTTGTAGTGTGTTAGTGTTTATAATTGTGTCAGTGTTCTTGTTCAATCACAGTTGAAGCATGTTCATTTGCGTTTGTGAAGTGTGTTAGTGTTCAAATTTGAAGTTTGTAGAAGAAGCCTGAAGGCTCAACAGGTACAGTGGGGTGCAAAAGTTTAAACGCACCCAGTCAGGTACAAGAAAAAGTGACTTTTCACTTATTTGTTGAAGGTAATTAGCAAGTGTTATACACCGTTGCATAGCTTGAGATGTTGCGAAGAGGTTGGCGCAGACTGCACTGCAATGCGTTGCTTTGTAGTAAGTTATAGTCACTCTAAGCCGGACTGTCAGAAAAAGGGTTAGCAAAAGTTTAAACGCACATTAAAAATCCCACAAAATCCGACTCAGATCTTTCAAATAAAAGTTTTACAGACACCTTAATAGTAAATAATAAATAACAAGAGAAGTTTGATGCTTTGCCATGATTCAGTTAGCCCTGTTGTGCTCTTTGTCCAATTGGCATTCAGAAGTTTGAATCTGCTATGGTGCCTTGTATCAACGCGATCTCTAGCACCAGAGTGCCAGTAGCACCTTGACAGATCAAACTTACTAACATCTGGTGTATGTTGAAAGTCTGGCATGCATGAATTTCAAGCTTTTTAGAAGTTACAAGTCATAAACGTTGGTAATTATGGGCTCAAACCAGATAATTATAGTGAATCTGCTAGGTAATGGCCACATTGTTATGGTTTATGCGGTGCATATCTGACTCAGCTGCCTGGTTTTAAGAAAAATAGCATGAGCAAAGACAGTAGAAGCCCTAAGAGGCCAGAGAAGCTGAACACAGTAAAATTGGGACCTTTAGTATAATAGTCAAACATGAGTGAGCCAAGATTCAGTGTACACCAATGGCAGAAGCATTCACTGAAGCAGCCATAGGTCATCCTAAAATGAACAGATGATGGAATTCCATATCCATGGGATCACACAATGCATGCATTTCAGTTAAAAGCGCAAGTTTTTGGGAGCAGGGATGATGTCTTCTGGTCAAACTACCCTCACCGTTGCCGTCAGTTGATTATTGTGGATCATTACTGGATACTCAGTATGCTGGTTTTAGTGCTGTTAACTGAGTAAGGTGCCTAAATGGCATGTTCTGGTATTTTTGCATAAGAGAAACAATAGTACATGTAAAATCCATATGAGTTAACCCATATTTGTTGGTTGCAGTCGATTAGAAACACTGAGAAGACCAGAATACTAAACCTCAGTGTGACAGATGTGGAACAGTAATGATCTGTCAACCTTAATCTGAATAAAAAATGTTCTGTTTCCGTGGTTCTGGTATCATAAACACAGTTTGTTTAGCCTGATTATCAGTCTCAGTCTCTTACACATCCATAAGAAGTTTGAGAGAGTTCAAAATCATTCAAATTGTAGACCTTGTACACAGACCAGGCCAATTTCACCATGATGAGATGTGTTACGATTAATTACGTTACAGTGCGACTGAATTATTCCAAAGCATTAAAGTTGTCCTGTTGTTCATTAATTAGTATTTACGTAGGTATTCATACAATCGTTGTTTGAAAGAAGTTTAGTCAGGTTTTGTAGAATTTTGAAAGTGCGTTTAAACTTTTGCTAACCCATTTTTCTGACAGATTGAC